>JAFVLL020003272.1:0-20704 GCA_021397915.2 Tor tambroides | reverse complement strand
ACACTTTTGACTCATCCTTTTACTTTATTTCTTAAAAATAGTTTAAAGGCTAAAATATGAGGTTCTGTCTATAGATACATATACATATCTATGGTTCTGTCTGCCACTAGGTGGCGCTTTTGGAACTGCAGATACAGCAGTTTCCCTGGTAACGGCTGTACACAAAGCAGCACTGCACTGTCTACTAAACGCTACTTTATCAGATATTACACATCGGTGAGATGAAAACGAAAATGCCACTGAAACTTCTCTGAAGGCAGTCGGTTCACTTCAGAGATAAATGAATATTAAAAACACCCACGCTGCATTTTGACTTTGAAATGTTTATTATTTCACTTTAATCGTGGCAGTCTTATTTAGTTTAACTGAGCTTGGACATTTTTGCTTACCTTTTACACGACTTAAAAGCGCAGACTTTCTCATGAAAAAAGCAGAATTTCCCAGAGACTTTACGTTATTTTAACCATAATTTGTATTTGTCGTTTTCAAGCCAACTCTCACTGAAGCGACAACCTCCCGACGTGTTTTTATCTCCCGCTCTTTTCCATCAGAGGGCGCACGTCAATAAAGACCGACAGATCACACTATAGCCACACGCGCAGAGTCAAGGGGAGCTGTAGCTTATTTTATGTGTATATATATATATATAAAAAAGTATGAAGTATTCCATAAGAAAGCGAATTATGATGAAACCAATGCAACTGCATTTTCAAACACTTTATCCAAAATTCAAGCACTTTTCAAACCTTGAAAACACTGTTAAAATTCAAGCATTTTCAAGGATTTCAAGCACCTGTACGAACCTTGATTATTACACATTTTTACCATGCTCCAAAATGCACAGACACAAAAAATCATCATGTGGAACAAACTGAAAATGATGATTTCTATGCCTTTCTACATGAGACAGATTTCTGAAAACCTGTTTATTACAGAGTTAAACTGACACTCACCTTTGATTTAGAGGTGCATTCTTTACAGTCACATGTGAAGAAGTAAGAATCTCTCAACCGTTCAATTCGATCCTCTGTTGGATACAGGAGGTCAATATAACTGTTGAAGATCTATTCAAGAGAAAAAAAGAGGAATGTTGATGTCAGGAATAGATGTCAGGAAATTGAATATGGGCTTACCAGAAGATATTACAAAGCATTTTACATTTCACATTATAATTTAAAGACAATGGCTTATAATACACAACAAAGGCTTTTTGAATGTGACACAATGGCAAATCATACTAGGTCTGGTCAGTCAGTAAAGACTGAAGATCTGTTGCTTTTCAGCAAAAACTAAGTGTTTTATTGAACGTATAATTCAAGTTACTTTTTATTCACGAACAGTGAAATAAGCAGCAATTTTCTATTAAAATGAGTCATGTTCATGGCATGGCCTGTCTCACCTCTTCTTCAGGGCTGATGTCCTGCACTGCTCTCACCTCGGCCACTGTACCTTTATACGTCACAATCACATTTGGGCTACAGCTGTGGTTCATCAGAGCAACGCTACCACAAACAACAACGACAACACAAACATTCAATTATTATAAGTACTAAACATACTGAGATCATGGAAATGGTTTTGATTTCTGTGAACCTTACTCTGGAAATACAGCAGAACCCAAATGAGACAGTTCCTCATCTTCAATGGTGAAGCCATTACAGTTCACCTATGGTGTAGAAAGGGAGGAATTAGCATGCGGGTGAGATGGTCCAGGTGGCTGAAATGTTCCCCACATTAATGTCATGGACACACAGACTTTCCACGAATGGAGTACATGGATTGGAGTGAAAAATATTTTGTTTGATTTTTCAAAACGCATAACATTTTCATTCTTCCATAGAACATAAAAAGAAATGCTAGATTGAATGACAGCCAAGGACACTGTTCACTTTCAGCACATCTTTTTCCATACAGTGAAAGTAATAGTCTGTGAAAGTAATCTTCTGTGGAACATAAAATATGATATTGTTTGGTTACCACTGGCACTAAAAACAATGAGATATTTCTCAAAATATCATTCTCTTAAATCATAGTTTTTACAGGTTGACTAAATGATGACAATTTTTATCTTTGGGTGACCTTTCCATTTAAAATAAAACAGTATGAAATTTTATTTTTATATTTCAGCCAATAAAAAAAACTAATATTATCATTGTTATTATTTTCTGAATTCATACCTTGAATAATGAATAGAATATAAAACAATGTAATACATATAATACTTTTTTGCATGATTTTGCTAGCAATATAAAATAAAACAGCAATGTGATTATTTTAATTTGGCTTTTTATTCAATAGCACAAAAGTGAGTCAGTTGCAGTTATATAAAATAAAATGATAATTCCTCTCTATATTCATTTAGCGAAAAACAAGTCCCAAAGATAGGCGTGAATGAAAATCAGTTGACTTTACCTGAGCGAAGAGTTCAGTAAGTGCTGCATTATCAGGAAAATCGAGATGTCGGGAGTAAAAGTGGTGTAGTGCAGCAATGTCTGTATCGTTCATCTCATTCTTCTCATTATCTAGCTTGTCCAGATCTGACAAACATGCACAAAAAAGGCAATTAACATTTCATCTTCAAAAAGGCTCCAGTCTAACATTATCAAGGCTATGCCACAACTTGGATAGAATAATAATATATAATTGAATTTCAAGGCAACAGCAGAAATAGCTCTGTTTACATCAAAGTTTACCACTAGTTTGAGACACAGACGAAGGCTTGAAGTCCTACTCTAGGTGTCATATATCTGAGACAGCCAACAGAGCAGCTGGTAAGGGTCAATAAACAGGTGTGGCAAGTCACTGGCTTTACTGACTTCAACTTCAAACCCTCTTTTAAGCAAAAGCCTTTGCATTTTTAAAACTGTATAAGGATAGTGTTTGGCTCACTCAGCGAACAACTAGACACTCACGTGCTTCTAATTCTCTGAGAGTCAACACTCTTTCTGAAGGAGTCCTTTCTGTTTGGCACTTCTGAAAAATAAGAAAATGTTTAAAAGTTAGATCTGACATGACCCTTGCAAACTGTCAAACATGCAAAACAAATACTCGTTTCAGTGTTTGATAAGACATAACAGCTTTCCGGCCAACTGTCTAATGGCGCTTGCTGTGTGACACAAAGCGCCATGTGTCGGCTGAGTGAGTCACAGAGAGAGCTGCCGGGGCTGATGCATTCAGAAAAAAGACATCCATGAAAAACACATGGTAGCACCATATGTGCCAGAGCAGCACTGAAAATGCTACATCTAAATCTAAACTTAGACCAAATCATCAGCTGTGCGCTGGATTGTACTGATTCTTAAAAAAAGACTGAATATTACTACTGGCGACCTTTTCAAAAAAAGAAAACCAATCTGTGTTCTCACACCTGTGAAGGTTAATCATCGGCACAATGTAACAGGTGCAGCCGGAAGATTTCCTCTCTGCCCGTGTCTGAAAGCCAATAAATGCTGCCTTCATAGGCAATATACGGAGGTAGGAACGCAACATGGCACATCTAAATCCAATGTTTGTGTAACATCCTGTCGACTGAAATTCCTTGATCTGGCTGGATTTTGAAGACAGCAGAGATGTCTGCTGTTTTTGCTGCCTTTGATTTTCCACAATACTGTGTTCAGGCGCATGAAGAAAAATCCCATCGGACTGAGAAGCTAATTTATGAATGGATTTATATTAAAAATATATTTTTATTTTATTTTATGAATTTCTAAAACAATGTCCATCATTGTAAAATTTGGGGTTAAAAGGATTTTTTTTTTTTTTTTTTTTAAGAATAATACTTTTATTCAGCAAGGACACATTATAGTGCTCAAAATTGACAAAACATTTTTAATTTTACAAAAGATCTCTATTGCAAATAAATGGTGCTCTTTTGAACTTTCCATCAAAGAATCCTGAAAAAATGCATCATGGCCTCTAAAAAAAAATCCATTATGTTTCCTGAGCACCACATTAGCATATTAAAATGCTTTCTGAAGGATCATGCGACACTGAAAACTGAAGTAATGATACTGAAAATTCAGCTATTCCATCACAGAAATAAACTGCATTTTAAAATATATTAAAATGGAAAACAGCATCTAATAGAACAAATCACACGTGGTGATATTATTCCCTCAGTGATTTGTTTTTGAGCAAGTTGCCTCTTCTCTGACCTCTTTATAACAACTACTATTTTTTAACAAATTCAGAGAAAATAATCAATTTCACTGTCTTTCATGTCGAGCTGCAGGATCTGAAGACACTGCTAACTTAAAACAACGTTCAAACTGAAAATGTACTGAAATGGCACTGCAAAACAACTCACATAACTGGCAAGTGAGCATTGTAAGTGACTGCGCTAGACCTCTCTTACTTTGTGAACTGAATTACTCATGAGTAGAGTGGCTGTAGTTATAGACGTTATTACAGCAGACCAGCTGAAGAGCTGCCTCCTCAACATAGTTAGATGGCCAAAAACCATTTTAAGTTCTAACAGGCAGTATAGTTCTAGCAGAGACTCAAATGTAATTACTGCCATTTACTGTAAACGCTCAACTAGGGACAGCGTGTTAGTCAGCAAAATATCATTAAGTGTAATAATAACTGCATTTAGTACATGTGCATGAAAAGATACCAAGTAGTAAGTGACTTTAAAGAAGTGTAATTACTATTACCTAAAGCTATTAATATTGTTTTCATTAACTGAAATAAAGTTGAAATAAAATAGAAATATTTGGTCAAAAAAGTTATTAAAATTAGAAATGTTGCTTTGAAAACTATCTGAAATAAAGTGTTTAATTTGAAGTATTAACTAAAACTGAAATAATAAAAAATTAAAGCTAAATAGAAATATATAAAAAAATAAGCACATAACAAAATTACTAAAGCTTGAACTAAAATTAAAATGAAATATTAATTACTTTAATTTTTTGTAAGTAATGCTACAGCAACACTGCTAGCATTCGGCATCCAAAGTAATATTATGTTTATAATCTGAGTGTGCCTGAATATGTCACATGGTGTGGCACTTTGTGTTAAAGGGACACTTGACCCAAAAATGAAATTTTGGGCCCCACACTGACCCCATTGTATGGGCAAAAACACTATATTTCTAAATCTGTTATTTTGAGTTTCACACAAAAAATAAAGTCATGATGACAATTTTTATTTTTTGGGTGAACTATCCAATTAAAGACGAAAACAAAGAGTTATACTATCATGCCAAAAAAATAGGTCATCCTCACCTGTTTCAGAATTATTCTGGCAACCAGTCGCACTGTTTCTGATGGACACCAGTTTTCTCCATATGCGCACATGGCCGAGCACTCCAGCTTGTGCATGGGCCAATCTCCTCTCTGAGGGAAGGACAAGGACATGGTTTTATTTTCACACAGACTTCTAACATATTTTCATATCGCATCGACAGATCATAACATATACTCCGACAAACAACATAACACACTCAGAGCTCAGTAAAACCCAGTATGAAGGGTCAAAGCTCTTCTTTTTGAGATGATATGCTTTTGATACAACCGATCGCATGTCGGCTCGTATCCGTTTGATGAGTCATGCTTTCAAATTGAATGGAGCCTCAAGGTGAATACGAGAATTCCTGAGAGATAAGACTTTGAATTAGTCTCGAGCTGCCTCACAGGCTACTGGGCAACAAATAAACTAAATCCTGTGTTCTGGCGAGCAAACAGAAACTGATCCCTAATGCGTTCGAGATGGATTGTCATAGCAACAGCGTGGCCAGAACGCCTTCCAGCTCAATTTAGGAATAGAGCAACAACCAAGTCCCTTAAAATAAACAGGCTACGCAGATTTGCTCCATGATCACTGCTTAAACTATATTGGTTAGCTGTTCTTTTTTTGACTTTTGCTTTTTATATTTAAGTGGACAAAAGGGTGTATTTTTTCTGCAATACAACACCAGGGACGACCATTTGTGGCTTCCTTTGCTAGGATGCTATCAAAACATTTCTCTATTTATTTGAACACTGTGGTCAGACATGTCAGAATCAATGGTGCGATTATGGGGTGAGACTTCCTGCGAGTCATTTAAGCAGACAATGGCGCATATCAGTTGGGATGACAAAACAAATATGCTCTGCATTTTCTCCTTAGAGAAGCTGATGATAACATATAAAGGAATAGTTCAATCTATCCAGTCTATCAATTAAAGGGATAGTTTAGCCAAAAGTTCAAGGCCCCGAAATGTATTAAGGACATTGTTAAAAAAGTTCATTCAACCTTAACTTTATGAAGCTACAAGAATACTTTTTGTGCATGAAGAAAACAAAAATAATGAGTTTATTCAACAATTTCTTCTCTTCCTCTCTGTAGTCTTCAGACATGTTTACTAGGGATGTAACGGTATGAAAATTTCTCATCACAATTATAGTGACCAAAATTATCACGGTTATCAGTATTATCACGGTATTGTTAAAATGTGCTGGAGATGTTCAAAAAGTACCGACACATAACTCACTTCAAATTATGTTTAAAAATCAACAAACAACAAATAAATTGACTTTTTGTTTGCATAATCACTAAAACAATAACATTACCAATGATGTTCGGATTTTAAATGACAACTTGACTAACAACAGTTTAATAGCATGTTCAAATATCTAATGTAAATGTTCAAATAAAGCTTTGAAAAAGTTTCATAAAAAGGTAAACCTCACATTTCAGCCTTTAAATAAAAGAAAATGGTTAAAGGAACACTCCACTTTTTTTGAAAATAGGCTCATTTTACAACTCCCCTAGAGTTAAACAGTTGAGTTTTTGAATCCATTCAGCCGATCTCCGGGTCTGGCAGTAGCACTTTTAGCTTAGCTTAGCATAGATGACTAAAGAGTTTCAATAATTTTCCTATTTAAAGCTTGACTCTACTGTAGTTACATCATGTACTAAGACCGACGGAAAATGAGAAGTTGCGATCTTCTAGGCCGATATGGCTAGGAACTATACTCTCATTCCTGCGTAATAATCAAGGAACTTTGTTGCCGTACCATGGATGCAGCAGGCGCAATGATATTACGCAGCGCCTGAAAGTAGTCCCCAGCTATATCATAACTAGTTACCTAGCTCAGGTACTTTCAGGTTCTAAAATGAGCCTATTTTCAAAAAAAGTGGAGTGTTCCTTTAAGTCAAAATGATAATTGATTAATAAATGATTATATGTATTTTATCTGCTCCATAAATAATTCTAGATAAATTATCTGAATTGTTTAAACATGTAGAATCCACATAAGCTTGTTTTCCCATCAACTGGTCATAATTTACAGCAGGGCATGTAAATTCGGTCCGTTTTTGTCCAGACAGAAACTGCGCATAGGCTGAATGTCTTAAGTCTTAAGTCTCTGCAAATCCACTCACTGACAGCAGGTGGTGCTTATGAAAAAGCTGAATTACAGCTGTTTCCCATAAACTCCGTGGACAAAGCAGTATTGTGACTAAGAACACTTCCTTAAGGTATTACATGGAGCAAAGATGAAAACAAAATGCCATCGAATCGTTTCTGAAGGCAGTCAGAACCTTCAGAGGTACATTCATATAATTTTTCATTCATATATTCATTTGTATAATTCCCTTAGCACTCTTTTAAAACCTCCTAGATTTCCTTCCTATTTTCACTCAAAACGAAACTACTCTGCTGCTGTGCGCACGTGAGACTGTTACTTAAAACTGTGCTTTATGCTGGACAGTATTTATTTATCGTGAGTTGTTTAAATTGCGGTAATCGAATACGGTTTTAATGATAATTCAAATATGAAACGGTAATACTAACCGTGGGGAATTTTATCATGATTTATCATCAAACCGGTAATCGTTACATCCCTACTGTTTACGAAGACTGTTTTACGTATAGTGTGCATCTTCTTCCGCTTGTAAACAAGGCGCAGTGCATCCAGGTTAAGTTGATAACGCATAAAGTCATTATTTTTGTTTTCTTTGTGCACAAAAAGTTGAACTTCTGATGTCACATGGACTATTTTAACAATGTCCTTACTACCTTTCTGGGCCTTGAATGTGTCAGTTGCATTGCTGTCTATGCAGGGTCAGAAAGCTCTCGTATTTCATCAAAAAAAAATCTTAATTTGTGTCAGGAAGATGAACGAAGGCCTTACGGGTTTGGAACAACATGAAGGTGAGTAATTAATGATGGAATTTTCATTTCTGGATGAACTATTTCTTTAACATATAATGCTCATCTATGTAACTTTGCAATTCAGTTCAGACAGAAAAACAAGGACCCATAAAGGGACAAGCCTGAACAGAAACACCAAACAGCCGTGTGATGATGGATAGGCTGATTCTAATGCCACAACTTGTACGACGCACAAAAACAGCAGGGACGAGACAGAAGGGCCTTGTGGTAGAGCGCAAATGGATTATTGATGATCTTTATTTTCAGTGCTGGATTTTCGACTCTGCTTGGCACTCACCAGCAAAGATCAATTACAGAGCTGTCACTCTGGTTGTGGTCTCTATAGACCACTATCCCTATTTCTCATCCAGGAGGAACTCATGAATGAGGAAATGAGTCAACTGTGCTGTCTTATACAACGTTTTTGAGATAAAATAAATATTTTAAAGCCTTTCAGAAAGTCAATATGAAAATTATTGCATTGATGGGAGATGCACTGCCTCTCAAAAGTTTGAAAGTCTCTTAACACTCAATTTTTTTGATTTAAATAAAAAACAAAACAGTAAAAACAGTAATATTGTGACATATTACTACAAATTGAAATGACTGTTTTCTTTGTTAATATATTTTAAAACAAATATATTTATTTCTTTAATAGCAAAGCAAAATTTTCAGCAGTCATTACTCCAATCTTCATATCACATGATCCTTCAGAAATCATTCTAATATGGCAATTTGTCTCAAAAAGCATTTCTTCTTATTTATACATTTATTTAATGCATCCTTGCATTTATTTAATGCATGTTTTCCTTTAAGCTTAAACTGCTCTTCTTTTAGTTCAGCCTTTCATTATGCCACCCTTTCGTCTAAATCAAACAATATGAACTGTCTACACAAATGATTACATTTATATCAAAACTGTCTAGCTACCCTGCAGCCATGCATAGGATAATTGGTTTGGAGAATGGATGGATCAAAATTGGTCTCAAATATGCAGCAAAGAGTGGTGGAGGTCCAGCTGATTTTGAGCTGCTAACACAAAGGTTGCAGGTGTGATTCCAGGTGAAGAGAGTCCATTAACTATGGAGTTCATTCTGAGACTGTACTACTCTGACTCATACACAGGAAAAGCACTTCAGCTATCGTTGCTCCAGTGGGACTATACTCACAATTAGAGCACTGTAGTGTAAGTACTAAGTGTAGGGAAAAAAAGCTCTGATAAATGCTGACAGAGCAAAATGAACTTTATAGAACAGATCATTATGGCTGTGGCTTCTGACTGGTCAATACAGCATTCTAGTGTTACATTCCATGATATAGTAAAAGCTTTGATCAGTTTCATTATATTGCTACACAGCATCCATAGCAGATCATTACTCATGTTGCAAAACAATGTTTTCTTATTTCCTTTTTTTTTTTGAGCTTGACAGCCTGGTCACTATGGACTGTCTGGCATGTAAAAGAGCAGCTTGACGATTCTTCAAAAAATGTCTCTTTTTGTGTTCCACAGTATATGAACAAGTACATAATGACAGAATTTTCCTTTTTGAGTGAACCATTTCTGTAATACAGACAATGGAGCAAATCCACACAGAGACTATGATTTCATTTTCTTCAACAACCTATTAAAATCACAAACACAGACTTACCTGACACTCTACATTGCAGTAATAGGCCTGTTTACATTTTCCACACTTTGACAGCCCTTCTCTCCTGTGAATGAAATAACAAATAGTTTAATTGGTCAGATGATTCTCAATTCATCCTTCAGCATGCCACTATTTCCCTCTATGCAGAAGGGATAGTTCACCCAAAAATTGAATTTCTGTCATCATTTACTCACACTTACGTCTTTCAAAACCAATAACACTTTCATTACTCTGTGGAACAAAAATGTCACCGTTCACTTTCACTGCATCTTTCTTCCATACAATAAAAAGTGGTGGAGTCTGTCATTCTCCTTAAAGCTCACTCAATAATTCTGTCATCATCATTCACCTGTATATTGTTCCAAACCTGTATGACTTTCTTCTGCTGAACTTAAAAGATGATATTTTGAAGAATGTTGGTAACCAGTTTTGGTGCCCATTCACAAAGAACATTGAATTATTTCTCAAAATATCTTCTTTTATGTGCCACAGAAGAAAGAAGTCATACAGTTTTTAGAGGGTGAGTAAAAGGTGGCAAAATATTAATTTTAGCTAAACTGTCCCTTATAGGCTTGCATTAAATGACTTGATTCATATGAATATCTTTATGAACATCTTGAAGAATCAATGTTTTGGTTGTATGGACTTTCAATGGAGGAACGGAAAGCTCTTTTAGGATTCATGAAAAGTATCTTAATTTGTGTTTCGAAGATGAATCAAAGCCTTAGACGTGAGTATAGAACGACATGAATGTGAATTAATGATGACAGAAATTTCATTTTTGGGTGTGCAATTCCTTTGAATTTGCAATGAACTGGAAGTAGCACCAGATCCGAGTGTAACGGATTACTAAAAAATGATTCTTTGCATTGGTTGTTGACTGGATTTTGAGACGTAGGCAGAGTTTAAGCAGACTAAAAGATTGGAGATGTCACCAGAAAATCAAGTTACAACATTTTGATTAAACATTAGTAAGTTAATTTCAAAATTAAAAATATGCATGGTTGAACGGTTCACAATAAGATCTATACCATTAATTCATCAAATATATAAGGTGAATTTTTATTTCATGCCAAATGTAACATCTCCTTTCCTTTAGTGTAACAATACGAAAGTTGCAAAATTATTATTGACAAATTCACTGATTCTAAACTCAGTAACTCTGTTGTTCCCAAAATTGTCACACACTGTAATTGTATGCATCAATCACACCAAAAGCTTTCATTAAAGTGCATAAAACAATAATTTATACAGTCTGAATTGACATTTGCTTATAGAAGAGATGTACTGTCATTGCATCTTGTGAATATCTAGTATAGATCACATCACACAAGGCTCCAGTTAGGGCTGGGCGATTTATCTCATGCAATATGCATGCGCATCTCGTCAGTAAAACCGGCTCCTTGATTAGCGGTAAATCCCCATCACCTGTTTTCAAATGGAGCGGCATTTAATACACGGAGCCGTAGTTCACTGAGAAGCTACGCAATCTCGCGTTCATTATCGAAGGCGATTCATCTGCGATAATGAACGCCATATTGCGTAGCGAGTGAACTACGGCTCCGTGTATTAAATGCCGCTCCATTTGAAAACAGGTGATGGGGATTTACCGCTAATCAAGGAGCCGGTTTTACTGACGAGATGCGCATGCATATTGCATGAGATAAATCGCCCAGCCCTAGCTCCAGTAAACATTTACTGACTGATTGCATGTAAATGAAGATTTCACTGAACATTCATCCACAGCACTCACTGGCCTTGTTGGATGTGTTTACAAAGTGGGTCACTCTCCTCAGTGCATGACCCAGCAGCATTTAAACACAGTGCAAATAGAAAAGCATGTGCCAGCCATCTTTAAGGGGGATCAGCCCCGAAGTGAATGCAGATTACTTGCCTGTCAAACATGTCATTATCAAAACAAATTTGATCGTGAACTATAATAAAAGTTAATAAATATTACTATGCTGCTTTGAGTGCATGCACCGTCACATGAAACATCCGTAAACAACATGCCATGAGGATCTAGTCTCGTGCACAAAGACACAAAGTGTCAGACGTTGACATAAGGAGCGCTGACCTGGTAAAGCAGCATTCGCAGTGTCCGCCTCTCTCGTTCACTGTCAGCACGTAAGCATAAGCAGGACAGGCGAACACGAGATCACCAACTTTGAAATGCTTTGTGGCTTTGAGTCCCCGGCCTTTACCGGGGCTCAGAAACCTTTCGGTACCCTCAATTCCCTCGGTTTTCATCGCTCTTGACCTTCTCTGCTCGCGTGTCACACTTCCTTACACTCGTCAGAAAGCGGCGTCTCGGTCTCAGTCGGTTTTGTTAGTGATTGCGGCAAGTGTAGTGACGCCACTGTCACACCACATGTTCGGCGAAAAGACTCCGAACAACGAGCTGCACCAACAGACAGGCGGCTTACGGCAGTGCCACACACGCCCAGCGGTCCTAAAGCCCGTCCGCGAGCAGCCAGCGTCCACCTGCGACCTCGTTATTTGGCCTCGTGGCGCCATCGCGTGGTCATCAGGCGGAAGTGAGGCATGGTGATTGTGAAATAATCTCCTAAAGATCTCCTAAAATTTCTCCAAAAATCACAATGGATGCGTCAGAAGGCAAAGGCAGTCTAAAGCCAAAACTTAAGTAAATAACAATTAGAAATGTTTAGAAAATTACATGAACGTTTGCCTTTCTTCCATTATTACTTGTATTTACAGAGAAGTCGTAATAGGCCTATTTATAGCTGAAGTCTATTTTATTTATTTTATTAATAATTCTTGTACCGTATTACTATTATTATAATACATTTCATTTTTAGTAAGTGTCTACGGATGCTTTGGCAATAATGAGGCATTGGCAAAAAAAAAGAAAAAAAAGAAAAGAAAATAATTATGGTTGTAACCGCAAAGGATTGTGGGACAGTGAAGGGTACATCTGTGAACAGAACAGTACAAATCCGAACAGATTAATTAATCTTTTAGTTTGATGTTACGGAAATGAATTGGGACGTGCCTTGATGCCTTCCTACCTCCAAATACAGCCTTTGAAAACAGTATTTGTTGAATGTAGCCCTTGAGTGTTGATGTGAAACATGTGTAAGCACTATAGAGTCAGAAGTGACCTTTTTTCTGTTGTAATTTCAGCTCGCTTTTGATAAGACATGTAGGCCCGGTTTCACAAACAGGGTTTAGACTAAGCCAGGATTAGGCCATAGTTCAATTAAGACATTTAAGTAATTTTTTATAAACGTGCTTAGAAAAAGAACATTACTGGTGTGCTTTTTGAGACAAAACAAAGGCACTGATATATTTTAAGATCAGTCAGTGCACGTTTCTTTCAGTTGAAACAGCTCAGACTTACATTTTAGTCTAGGACTAGGCTTAAGCCTTGTCTGTGAAACTGGGGGGTACACTCTTAACGTGATTATGTAATATTGTACGAATAAGTGCTAATTTCGCTTTCTCTTTTTTTCATACATCTTAGTTATCAATTGTAGTGAAAATAACATCAGAGGACTTGTATTCAGAGGACCCAGGGTATTAACCCTGTAATGTCTGACATATAAAATAATAGTAAGATACATTTTAATAGAACAGTTTTTTGAACCAAAAAAGTTTGCATGTTTTTGTTTTGTGTCATATTTGATACACCAGGCTTTTATGGCCCATAGTGTGATATACTTCAATTATAGTGCTCACAAATGAGGTGAAAAAAAAGCCTCAAACTAAGCAAACAATTTGTAAACAGTTTGTATTGTAAATAAGAGACTTTAGAGTATAACAAACAGTATAACAGACTACATAAAATCCATATTAATTATCAGTTGTCATGTGATATTTAAGTAGTTTTATGGTCTGTAGTTTTTGTTGTGCGTGGCAAAACATATAATGCAATGCAATACAATGCTGATTAATATATAAATAAATGTCTTATGTTCTAAATAATTAAGTGTTTTATCATATTTGATACATACATTTGAACACAACTTTTCAAAGAAATGATGTACGAGTAATCAAGTAAAAATTTGTTTCAGTCCAGTAAATGTTCATCTTGAAATAGCAATAATATCAATATAAAAGTTATTCCTAAGTTTACTGTATAAAATCTTTAAATATTTCACAGCAAAAAGACACAACTTCAAGGTGGATATTTTTAGAATTATTCTAAAAGGCCTCTTACTTGCTAAGAGAGTATGACTATCAGTCAGAAGGCAGAAAGTAGACTGTGTAAAACAATTTTTTTTGGCAAAATCTTGATTATGTTAATAATTTAGAGGCCTTAGAAATTAATTTATCAAATACCTTAGCCTTTATTTGAATTGTTGCAGTGTTAGTTTTGTATGTTTGAAATTGCCAATTTTTGATTTGCAATTTTAAGGTTATTTATAGAACTGTCTTACTTTCTTTTTTCCTTACAGTATAGACAAACAGACTGACAGACAGACAGACAATGAAGTATGCTGTTTTCCCCACAGTTGTTCATAACACACTTGGTGGCTCTTTGATGTCTGCTTCCGTTTGCTGACCATATAGTGCACTGCTACATGCTGAACTATGCTCTCCAATACCTCCATCTGCTGGTAAGAGCGAGTTATACTCAACGAGACGACAATTTACTGCTCCAATACTCTGGCCCCATTGGGATTGTTGTTTTCTCATGTCCTGGATATTGTACTTCAGAATTATTAAATCAGAATTATGTTTCCCACATCAGAGGAAATTAAAGCCTGAAAGGATTTGTCTTTTAAGGCAGAGGAGTTGCTATTGTGAACGCAAATGTTGTTTTCTAGTATCGATCTGAATATATTTTGGCAAAGAATTGCATGTGGAGAAATTATTCCAGTAATAATGAGGAAAAGGAGCCAAATGGTCAATACATGAATGACAAACAAAACTAACCACCACATCAATTAGGTATTTTTATTATTATTTTTAAAAAGAAACCCTAAAAACAAAGATGCTGAGCTTTTCATTTTGAAATGGTTCTAGCTGATCCTACATTAAAGGGTGGTAAATGTAAGGCCAGTATTCACATGCAAATCATCAATTAGTCCGATTGGCAAAGTTACAGAACAGCTCTTTGTGTTAAGTTATCATCAGTGAGGTAGAAGAGCTGAATAATTCATCACAATTGTTAGTCTTTATGTAATAAAAGCAGTAGCTTTTGGCTCCTGAATCAATATATATTTTATATGGTTTGGATATGGCAACATTACAGACTATGAATGTGCCTAGTGCTTGTATCATCAGACTTTTTCATTTTCTTGGCCAATTGATTTATTGTTATTTTAAGGGAAGACGTTTAAACATTTGAACTATTTAAACAGAATGCAAAGGCTTTCTTTTTCTTTTTCATAAAACAATTTATAATAACAACATTTCACTGTGAAATTTGACAGGGGGAATTCTGTGGGACTCCACCATGCCTTAGTTTCAACTCATGAAGCAGTCAGAGGAGAAGGATCAAAGATTAAGAAATGACTCACGAAATTCCCTCTCTGCCCCATTCTTCTCCGTATTAAAATTTGATAAAATCACCTTTCAGATAAATCCAAGGATCTGACACAAACATGCACCTAAAGGATTTATCCAACCCTGCAGCCCAATCAAAATGTTTTTTCTTAGTAGTTCTAATCTAAAGACACAACCCTTTATAATGCCATCAAAGAAGAATACACCTATCCATTTGTGAATAATGCTATCATTTTCATTTCTTTTCTTGATTAATGTGTAATACAGTGTTTCTTGGGACATAAACCCCCCTCTGTTTGGCATTCCCCTAGTCGTCGTGTCCTAAATACTAAATCATTTTTGATATTAGCAAGGGCAGAGCCTATGGGAATAATAATAATATTTTTTCTAATAAAAGGAAGATGGATTAGATAGTCCGGATTGTCATTTTGAATTAAAGAAAATGATAAGGAATGAAAAAAATATATAAGTAGATTTAGTTCTCAAGGAGACTCAGATATGATAAAATGCTTCAATCTGTGCAGATGACAGAGAGCAGTCTGAACACTTAAATCTCACCATAACAAACATGTAGGGCTTAACGCTACACTCTGAGCTCATTTAGTTTGGACCCTGAATGCAATATTTTTTTTCTTTTATTGTCTGCGACCTTTTTTTTTTTTCAGATTTTTCCTTTTTAACCTCTCCAACCTTGTATGATATTCAGGTACACTTACATTCCCTTGTATGACAATGTACAGTGCTTTCACATACTTGCAAAAATTCCTGTCTTTGTTTCACACACTCTTCTTCCACAGTTCCTTTAGGGCACATCTTATTTTCACAGAAATCAAGCAGCAGCTGTTGCAGACATGAGTAATGTGCGATTGTTGGCCCATAAAGTGCTTTAAGAAAATTCCCCGCAGTTGTAGGCCCTGCGCTGTTATTAGTGGCCGCTTAGATTGAGTGCCAAGTCTGTGGCCTCTTATCACCACGCTGATCTCTGTTTTCACTGTGGAGCTTTGAATTCAACTGCCCAATTCCCTCAAAACAGGTGCAAAACTGACCTCAGTTGAAGTTGGTGATGGTCTCACTTCTGCTTTGAGTGACAAAATTAGTGTGATACAGTTAGCACCTTTACACCTGTGACATTTTGCATAGGCTATATGAGTTTTGAAAAGGGTGCTGCACATCATATCAAAAAGGGTTTAAAGTCTAAGCTTTTTTTCTTATTTATACTTTATTTATTTGTGAAATGTATTTATTTAATTTGACTCTTAATATGTGACCCTGGACCACAAAACCAGTCATAAGTGTTAATTTTTTTGAGATTGAGATCTATGCATCATTTGAAAGATGAATAAATAAGCTTTCCGTTGATGCATGGTTTGTTAGGATAGGACAATATTTGGCCGAGATACAACTATTTGAAAATCTGGAATCTGAGGGTGCAAAAAAATCAAAACACTGAGAAAATCGCCTTTAAAGTTGTCCAAATGAAGGTCTTAGCAATGCATATTCCTGATCAAAACTTAAGTTTTGATATATTTACAGTACAACATTCACTAAATATCTTCATGGAACATGATCTTTACTTAATATCCTAATGATTTTTGGCATAAAAGAAAAATTTATTATTTTGACACATGCAATGTATTTTTGGCTATTGCTACAAATAAACTCCAGCGACTTAAGACTGGCTTTGTGATCCAGGGTCACATATAAGAAGTAAGAATGTTACAATCACCCCAGTTACAGTAGTTGGGGCGATTGTAACACTTACTGTATTAACTTGCTATATTTAAAATATGATCATGCTTCAAAGTAAGTGATATCATTGCTTTAGTGCTATATTATAATATTATAAATTAACATTAAATAAATAATAAATTTGGTACTGACAACTGATTTCATCTTGTTGTCAGGACTAAAATATTTAAATAGATTAAATGTATTATTATTATTATTAGTAGTAGTAGTAATAGTATTACGTCTAAGTGATAATTTCATTATAGTTATTTAAAATGGATTAAATCCTTTTATTAAAATATAAATATTAATATATAATTCAATAACTAAGTCTTCAACTAGAGTACTTTAATGAAATAATGTTCATTATATATTTTAAAGATTCAATGTTTCAAGTAACAATTTTCAAACAATTATTATGATTAACAATTATTATTAATAGTGCTGTCAAATGATTAATCAGGATAAACTGCATCAAAAATAAAAGTTTTTGTTTACATAATATATGTGTGTAATGTGTGTATTTATTATGTATTGTATATATAAATACACACACATACAGTATATATTTTGAAAATATTTACATGTATATATTTATATTCATATATTTTATACAATATATATAAATATGTTTAATATATAAACATAACATATTTTTCTTAAATATATACATGCAAGTGTGTGTATTTATATATACAAAATAAATATACACAGTACACATACATATATTATGTAAACAAAAACTTTTATTTTGGATGCGATTAATCGCAATTAATCGTTTGACAGCACTAATTATTAACTATTATTGTTTCAATTTTTTTTGTTACAGCTGTCACTACATAAAATCTTCTGGTAGCTGCTAGTGACAGTGTGAGGACCTATCATTCATGCAGTATTATTTTAGCATCGAGATACTATTTTTATTTTTTATTAATATTATATAATATTAATATAAATAATATAAATTATAATATAAATTAGTTTTTTGTTTTACATTTACTGTTAATTTTTCTTTTTAATTTTAGCTAAAGTTTTAGTAATCATATTGTGTGTTATTGTTATTATTATTTTTTTTTAAAAATGTCTTTATGGTTTTTATTCATTTCTATTTCTATTTCAGTGTTAATTTTAGTTTTTTTAGTACATCAAAGAGGAAGCCTTGGCAACTAGCTGAAGTAAAATAAGTTTTATTTTTTATTATTTTTTTAATGTCAGTTAAAGATTATTTTATTTTACCTGAATAAACAACAAAATTAGTTTTATGGTTTTAGTTTTAGTTAACTATAATAGCCCTGCATTCATGTTAGCATTCTAAAATGAAAAATTCAATAAGCTGGACACTGAAATTACAATTTTTAGTATAAAGCTGACGTACATGTATTTGTATAAGTTGTAACTAAGGGTCGATGCTCATATTCTTTTCTGATCTTAAATAAGAAAATTAAGGCAAACTGAGCTGATGAGAGCAGTTTTCTTTAATTCCTCCACCACAATCATTTTATTAATATGGGCAAAACGGGACATCTGGACATTTAAATGCGAGCCATTATGTGTGCTAAACAGATGCTGTTTTATAACCATTTACAGATGTTCCTATGACCTGTTTCATATGGATGAGGACATTTCTTGTTTAACAAGATCAACATTGGAAATAAATAATTTCTAACGATTAAGTTGCTGTATTTTCATCTTAGCTCAAGATTTTCTTTTTGTTACAACAGCAGGTTTCTCTTTGAAGCATTTTCTGCAGATTTTTCTGGCACATCTAGACTTCTGAATGTCTTGTAGTTGATGTAAGGAATAGACTTAAGCATGATTTGTTGTACTTGCCTTTGTAGAAGCATTTTGCTTGTTCCAAAAATCATCCCATCATGGAGTAGAAGGACCTAATATTATTGAACTGGTCCTAGCATACAGATTTGATGAATTGACCATGTTCTTGTGTGCTTATCTTTTGATTGAATGAAAAGGATGAGATTGTCTGAGGAGAGAGGGGGGGAGGCTTCTTTGTGGATTAAACACAAAGACCGAAGCATCCTCGTCAGAAAATATTACATTTACCAAATGTCTTCATTGCGTCTGGGTTAGATTGCATTTAGTTTATTGCTGTTACATGATGAAATCCTTTCAAGTCCTCCTAGGATAGGTGATGTTAATGATAAGAGAAGGTTGTGTAACCCCTTATACTGTTTGTCAAAAATTAAATTGCATCTGTATTGGTTTGTGGCATGAGTGTAGCTAGTAGCGCTTTTGTATAGAGGTTGCTGTTCAGGGGTTATGTGGGTCCAAACACATAATATTCAGGCATGGTTACTTACAACTCAGAGGAAAATGATACAAACTGTGCTGTGGTATCTGGAAAAGGGATATGGAATGGCCCCAAAAAGGGATTTTAGTGACAATTAATTAAGTGACAAGTGACATTAAGTGCAAACAGTAATATTAAACCTTTTTATATATTAGCCCAATTTTTTCAGTAATTTTATTTTATTACTATTTTTCATTTATAGACTGATTGATTGCAGTTACAATGGACATGTTCCAATGTGTTTACATTATTTTTTTTACTTAAATATACACTACTGTTCAAAATTACGGGTTGGTAAGATTTTTTTTAATGTTTATAAAAGAAGAATTTCTCTTAAGTTTACCCAGGCTGAATTTATTTGATCAAAATACAGTAATTTAAAAAATGTAATTTATTCATAATGAAAACCACATCAGCATTTGTTATATTAAAATATATATATTAAAATATACATCTATTCTTAAGTATCCTAATACTATTGGGCCCACTGTGGATGAAAACCATTGGTAGAGCTTAGCCTAATCTTGAGTTAGATTAGTGCTTCAATTTTGAGCTCATAAGATAAGAAGATCATATGATTAGAAAATACAAAAACAATATGTTTCACAATGTGTGGAAGCTGAAGTCTCCTAATGCGGTCATTGAGTTTCTTATATTGTATCTCTCTATCTCATCCACAACTACAGTGGAAAGTATTAAACTGCTTTGTTATGGGTCTAGACAATATTGTGATAAGAGCTACTTGAGAAAGGCAAATGGAGAACATAAATAATTGATATGTGTAAGGATGCCAAGAATATGTAAGACGAGGGAACCTAATGGTATAACGATCAGATTACCCAGATAGAAAAAAGCTTCTTGAACATCTTAGAGAAGTTTTATTCACCTTTCCGACTTCCTAGCAGATTCTTGCAGACATATCACATCATGTCAACACGCTGATAGTGATTGAGAATGTGCTTTGCCGTGGTGCCAGTTGGCATGCTCTTGTGTTTTTTCCATGTTGCTTATGCCTCTACAACAAGCGTTCTCCTTCGGCTGACCTTCTCATAGCCCAGACGTTCATGGTTTCAAGGGAACAATGTGTCATTGTCTTATTTATGGTGTGTGTGAGCTCGTGCGGCCGTGTGTGTTTGAGCGGCACCATCTTCCTGGCATCCCAAGAAGCAAGGAGGAAAAAAAAGAACCGCATTGTCCATCTCCCTCAATAGCCATCCTAAATTGGACTTTGATGGACATAGCCCAAGTGACAACTGCGAAGGGGGCTGACTAAATGTTCTATGCTGTAACTTCTTCCATGGCTGCCTCTCCTCTTCCATTTATTGTTGGCTAACAGCTGTCGGATACCTGGGCTTGATCTGCATTGTCTCTTAACTAGCTTGGCAACAGTTGTTGAGGAACGCAAGCCAC
>JAFVLL020003271.1:0-35499 GCA_021397915.2 Tor tambroides | reverse complement strand
TCACAGGCTCTTCTTGGTTAGAAACTACATTAGCGACTTAGAATGCAAGCTACTGGATATAAACATTTCGATAGCATTTCCGAAAATAGCTAAGCTAAGGTTTGTAGCCATCTAGGCAGCGGTTCAGCTCACCTATAATCTTGATTCGTCCAATCTTGTCCATGAAGAGTGCCGAGATAATATTTCCAGGCAACACGGCTAAGCTTCCTAAGAAGCTGACCAAGTAGACGAGGACGTCGTTCTCTTCCTCATAGTCTAAATTGCATCCTTTCTTGTTGTGCAGGAAAGTGACGTTCTCGAATGTACAGTCAATGAACTTTTCTTCATACAAGTCTGTGGAAATGAACAAACCATGAGGTCTAGTGCACTAAAACAGCTCTGAATTGTGGGTAAGATCTCTTACCTGTGTCATTAAACACAGTACTGCGGATGGTGCAGTTCTCAAAGATCGTTTCTGTGGATCGGATGTTTTCGAAGAAGCAGTCCACGAACAAGGAGTCTTCAAACTTTACAGACTTCATCTCAATGTTGATGAACCTGCATGAAAGCACACAGAACACGTTGAGATACTACTATAGCCTGACAATTAGGAAAAGCATTTGTGTATAATTTATGTCGCAGATGGTGTTTTTGTCAGTGTACTTGTCGTTGATGTATTCTCCCTCTTTATGGACTTGGTTCTCCAAAGAGAAGTTGAAATGAAATTGCTCCACCTTCTCCCGGTGAAACACTTTCAGCTTGGATTCATACTCCTCGTGCTGGAGGTGTTTGATCATGTCAGGAAACCACACAGAAAGCCCATAAAAACTGAAATATACCACAAGAAAGAGAAGCAATGAAATAGTTTTCTAAGTGTGAAAACGCCACCAATGGGGCTAGTTTGGAGGCGAAACTGTTTTTCCAACCAATGTGTTGCAATTCCATTTGCTGACACTAGAGGCACTAAAGTTACACACTTTGCCTTTAACTAAAGAAGAGTTTAATAAAATAATCAATGCACCAGTGTTTCAGGACACAAGAATAATTAGTAATTAGTAAAAGTGGTTTACCTAAATGCCATTGTGAACCATATGATGGCCATTAGCAGAGTAGCTAGCCTTAGATCACGACCAAAGAGGGACAAAACATTTTTCATGACCTGCACACAAAAATAGCTTATATTAGAATTACATATTGAAGAACGTACAGTCAATTGAACTGTTAGCTTTATGGTTTACCAGCTTGGTCAGTGTCAAAGTTCGAACCACCCATCTCTGGAAAGCAGTTCCAGTTGCAGTCTGAATCTCAATAAACTCATCTTCCTGTGTCTTTGGAGTCTTGATTTGAGTTACCTGGATAAAAGTATTCATTATCCATGAGGCATTATGATAAAGAAAAAGTCTTCTCCATATTACATGACATAGAGCTAAGACAAAAAGTAGGCTATTACATTACTCCAAACATCAAATCAGCTCTTGAAAATAAACAGTAAACAGCTCTTACAGTAAACACTCTCTCAGGTTCTCCTTTGGCTCTCCAGTTGGTGTCATGAACCTGTTTCAGGATCATCCAGGCTTCATCATGTTTAGCATTCTGGAGGAGATAGGTTTTTTTAAAATAAATTAATACTTTTGTTCAGCAAAAATGCATTAAATTGATTAAAAGTGACAGTAGAGACATTTATGATGTAACTAAAATTCTATTTTAAGTGAAAGATTTTCTTTTGAATTAATATTTGTTTGTGCTGTGTAGTTTAATGCTTTTAGACTTCATGTTTAGATCACTTGGTTAGTCTCAGCCTCAGACGTCAGGCCCACAGAACATTGGCTAAACGTCTGATGCAAATGGCACACAAAAGTGGAAACACCTCAGGAGTTTCGAAGTCATCATCGGATTGGTTGAATTATACAGGATTTCCGGGAGACGTGTGTCACGGTCTTTAATGTTCCGCCTGGAAACAAAGATGCTGTGACGCCAAACCCTCTCACGAAAGAAGAAAGCCGTCAAGTTTACAATTGTGACGACAAACGCTTATCAGTATCAGATAAACGCTGGATTTTCAAAAGTATGTGAAATATTTAAAGTTCGCGGCATAGAATCTTTAAAATATGTCCGAGAGTTTTACACACCGGTCTGTTATTGTGGCAACATTTTCACACCCCGAAATGTGACGCTGAACGAAACGAACTGTGATTGGTTGTTTGATATGTCGGTCAAACGGCATCCTGGGTGGGCCTTGGCCAATAAAAGCTGCCATAGATTCCAGACCTTCAGCCGTCAGTCTGAAGGTCTGGCTATGCAATCACTTGGTTAGATTAGCAACATGCTAAAGTCAAACTCAATTTGGAATTGTTTGGCATAAGTTGCAAGTGGCAATCAGATTTGTGTGGTGCACGTTGCTGTTTATGAAGAACCTTATAAGGTACCATGACATGTAGCAGCTGTTTGTGTAGGCAGTAGGCAGCAAGTCAGCTCACTAGGTGTTGGAACAGCGCTATTGTATATTTCAGATATATACCTCCAGTAGGAAGCGTGGGCTCTCAGGCATGAACATTAGCCCAACAAAAGCCACTATAGCTGGGAGAGCACAGACCAGAACAAACACCCTCCAGCTGTGGAACTGGAACTCTGTGCCCATACTGAAACCCCAGCCTGAAATACAGCAAAACAACCAACATGTAAAAGCAAACGAAAAAAGGAGTGTAATCCTTACACCGCTCTACATACACAAAGTATAAATATGTACCATATCGAGGGATGATGCCCCAGGCGGTGAAGGAGGCGTAGATGCCCCCCATCATCCAAAACATGCAAAGCCAGCTGAGATGTTCGCCTCTTTTGTCCATCTGCAGGAACTCAGAGAAGTACGAGTACACGATTGGGACGGAGCCCCCGATTCTGCAAGACAACACATGGCCGCAGTTCTCTTACAATGCAGCTATTCCTAAAAATTCATTACATCTTTTGTCTACAAAACCTGTAAATGGCCACAAGAGCATATTGACAAGACCGTTAAAGTCATGATGTAGTCTTAAGGGTATATTATAGTTTGAAAATACTACCAGAGGCAGCTAGATTGAGAGTTCCCCATGAATCAGTCCTGTAATTACCGCCCAGCATTGCTAGGTTTAAATTAGAAGTTGAGCCGAGGGAGAAGGGCTTGAGCCTGGACATGCCTGATTTACAGAAAGGCTCAACCTCTAATGGAAAACAATGACTTATTGTCGAGCAGTTTTATGGCTTCCAAGGTAGAGGGCAGACCTTTGTGTTTTTTCTTAATATACCACTACTTCTCTTTCTTTTTTCTCCAGCTTACCCAATTCCAGAGAACAGCCTGAAGAACAGGAAGAAGCCATATCCCTGTGCGAATGAGGAGAAGAAGGCAGAAATGCAGTTCATGGCCAGGACGATAATCAGACATTTCCGTCGGCCCACTTTATCAGCCAGGCCACCCCAAATAAACGCTCCGAACATCATTCCCAGGAATACTATCAATCCTGCAGAAGAAAAGATAAACCATCGATTGACACAGTATTTATATTTATATTATATCTATTATATATAATATATATATATAGAGAGAGTGTATACTTTAATAAACATACATATATTAAATTATTATTTAATATTATCTCTCTCTTTCTCTCTCTCTATATTATAAAACATTACACATTTGACCTCTCTTCTAGTTTACAGTACCTCTAGGGGGCATCCTATCCCTTCTTTCCACCTTGTTAGTATGCATTAAGACTCTCATCAACCCCAAAACACATTTATTGTGCAGTGTTTACTTTCAATCACTCTTATCTAATGAGATTCAGTAGAGTCTGCATGTGTTTTTAAATGACAAAGAAATACGTAAGATCAGAACTCAAGCAACCACAATCAATTTAAACTAATGTTGTCTCGGAAATGGAGGGAAAGGAACGTCAAATGAGTAGTCATGAGGTTAAGTGATTGCAATAGAAGATTTTGCGGTCCTGGTCAATCTTAATGAGTGCGAGTGGGTGTTCAGAAGCTATAGCAGGACTCACAGGTGTGCAATTTAGCTGACGTAACACGTTTAGTGAATGTACTTGTCAGCGGGGTGCTCACTTAAGAGAGCAGCGAAATAGCTGGCATTCAATTTGAACCTTTGTGCAAATGTTGTACAATGACAGTGGAGGCATGTTATTATTATGCCAGTAGATTAACTGTTCTTTGAAGGGCAAGATTATTGCAATTATACTTTAGGAATCCAATAGAAGTTTGAAAAGTTTAATGGTAATAATGATTTAACATTAAAGCTATTTTTTAGGGGTTTTTTTTAAATTAGGGTTCACTTCCTAGGGAGCGTATGAACTTGTCACATAAGTTGCTTTGGATAAAAGTGTTCACACATTACGGTTAGACTTCAGACTTATTACATCCAGAAATTACAGAATGCCTGTCATTGTTAATATCTGCAAGATTTTGAACAAAAAACAGACTAGTATTCACAAACGGCTTACAAATTTCATTTTAACCTTCTAAAGAATTAAAATTCTAAAACAATAGTTTTTTATCAAATATTTAATATTGTTAAATATTTAACAATTAAATATCAGGTATAAATATTAAGCATTTATTAAAATTAAATCATTTAATATAAATATTTTATGTAATTCTATTATGCTTTCAGCCAACATTATGAGTAATGTAGTACACTCAGCTACTTTTAACTTATTTTATCAAACCTATTCTGCATAATTCTGCAGATATCCCCTTCAAAACTATAGTGTTGCACAGGCATGAAGCACAAGGGCCTGGCGTGGAGTACAGATGGTCATGTGGTGAAGGGAGTTTGGTGTAAGACTAGCGTGAGAGTGACAGCACCGTCCTCTATGAGCAGATCAACATATGGAGCTGAGCTGCCATTATCCCCCACCGCTCAGCATGAGGATCCTCCCAGCATCCCATTGGTCAGCCTTAATCCGTCGAGTCACACAGTCGTGACAATGTTTCAGAGCCAAAATGAGTGCCGAAGGCTAAGCCGATGCTGTGATTTCATTCTTTATTGTCATACAGATTGACATGACAACTTCAGTTTGCATTTCAAGGGTTAAAGGTGACGTGTGTCATTTTTTCAATGGTAAAATTCTTTCACCTGTCCCAGTTTAATATGTGGAGACTATAAATAGGCTATTTGTAGGTTTATTCCCCTCAGAAGTGAAAGCACTTGGTGCTTTCAAAACATTCCTCTGTTTGTTTGAGAATTCCGACCAGCCTGACATAGCAACACTGACTCGACCAATGGCGTGAGTTTGGGCGTGGCAATATGTTTTTTGGTTGGGTTTTTTTGACCAATGAGAGATAAAGAAGAGTTGAGGAAACTATTTAAATCAAAAACTTGAAACTTCTTTTGAAATTATGTTTGGTGAAGAAATAGCATAGTGGTGCAGTAATTACACGTTTGTTGACCTTTTTTAGGTTAATGTTTGAGACACATTGAACGACTAGATAATTAATCATCAAATAATAGTAATAAAAATTTTACTACTTGATTAGTAAGGTCAGCTAGTCTTGGAAACCTTTTTGAAAATGTCTTCAAATTCGACCCTTGTAAACCGCTTTATTTTATCGATAACGCTACAGACATTCTATGTCAAGATTTGCACAGTGTTGCATTTTTAAGACGACAAAATATAAATAGTTCAACTTTTAACAATTATATGTGAATGACCCCTAAAAACATTTCAAAAACATATAGGGATAAAAAAAACTCAAACCAGCCTAATTATTCAGGAATAAAGGCCTAATGCCAAATTCCTGATCGCTTGATAGGAATCCTATCAAAATGGCTGGATTTTGCCTGCAAAAATTCGACAAACAATAGTAAATGTTACTGCACTTTAAGAGTTAGTTGACTAGCATTACAGCAACCCAACATGAAATCTGGCGCAGTGCTGGGCCAAAAATGAAAACTACTAAGAAAACCTGTAAAAGTGGCAGACCCCTCTACAAGACGCCATGTTCGGTTCTAGACCAGCTAAAATGTCTCTGCAAAGACGGCATATCAGAACCAACCCTGATAGTGATTTGAAGTATGAAAAAGCAAGTGAATAGCATAACCTGATGGCGATTGCAGAGGGAGGTGGGCACAGGATTATGTATCAGAGCAAGGTCAGGAGAGAAGCTATCGATCTGTCGGACTACTGCTGACTCGGTTGTTCTCCACAACGGGTGTGCAGGATAGAAAGTGCTCGCTCATTCTGGCTCCCTGATGCTCACAGACAGTCTTTACTCTCATACACGCTGCTTCTGCACACACATCAATATCATTTATCCAGACGGGGGAAGGTTTTGCACTGTCACCTTTGGTGCCTTGAAAAATTCAATCCGGTAGACATATTTTAGATTTGTCTTTATTACTAAAAGGTAAGCTAAAGTCTTTAAATCTGGCTTCCTGTTGTAACTAATAAATTAAGGAACAGATTAATCAAAAAAATCTTTGGATTATCAGGCATGTCTTGACTATTTCTCTAAAGTGAGATCAAACTAGTAATTCATCGAAATTCAGGTCCTTTATTACTATTACTATTATGATACTATTATTATTTAAGTTTAAGATAAATAAAATAAAATACAATAACCATTTATTCACTAGTACCACAAAGCTTCTGTCTTAACTATAGGGACAATAAATTTGGTGCACATTAAACACAACTACCTCTTGCGCCAATTTATATGCTTGCTTGGTCTTGCTTAATTGTTTCTCTGAGGCTTTAGTCTGTCCGAAAACCAACCCATCTCAGTCGTACCTTTGGGAGTCACGAGTCAGTTCCCCCAACTGCTTTACTAAGCAAGAGTGGATTGATGTAAAACCCAGCCGCATGAATCTCAACCGTCGAGTGCTCCATTAGCTAATTTGAGAAAATTCGTAATTGATGGTCTCCTTAAGTACCAGCTGGCTAAAACTGACTGTATGCCATCGTTCAGTTCTGTCTCAAAATCACTAGAATAAATTACTGTAAAACTTTTCATCAGAATGTGCATATGGAACTGCATCCAGGACTCCATAAGCTAAATTTAATTCATGCAGTTTTGCTTGGTTGGATTTTTGCTATAAAAAAAAGGATTCAGGAAAAGGGATATCAGCACATGGCCATAAAAATCAATGTAAACCAAGAAAATCTGCCATATAACCTCTCGAATTGTTTATGCTAACTCTGTGTTTATTTTAAACTCAACAATGGATAACAATGGATATGTACATAATGGAATGCTAGCATAATGCTAACTGCATTCTGCACAGTGTACATTGTATACGGCCAGCTACATTTCAAAATAATGTGAAACAGTACACATTATGCAGCACTAAATGTTTCAAATAGTAGTAAACTACATTTTTATCCCACAACCTCAAGCGTGTAGGCTATGGTGTCCAGTTAGCATTTCTGCTAAATATGGTTATTTAGCCATTTGTTTGTGTCTTCATTTTTGCAGTATGTTCAAATAGTGAGTCAATAAAGACATGTTAGCAACTTGATAGCTTGTTAAAATTAACCACGGTTTTATAGTAGTAAAAGTGTTGTAACCATATATATATTTTTTTTTTGGCGTGTTGATTGCCATTTGTATAACCACAGTTTTACTACAAAATACCGTGGTTAAACTATAGTTAGTGTAGCAAAACTATGGTTAATTTGTGGCTACTATGGTTTAACTATATTAACCATATTTTTTTTTGTTTGTTTGTTTTATTTGTATTAAACCCATGGATCATTTTCGTAAGGGTTTGCACTGGAAATGTAAGGTTGAGTGCAATGCATCATGGGAAACCAGTACCCATAGTCTAAGTATACTTCCCATTTAGTGGATCATTCAGGTGTTTACTGCAGAAATACTATGGTGCTATTCTGAACACTAAAACGGTGACTTACCCAGCATTCCCTTCTCAGCGTGGGACAAACACATGTCTTTCTCTGCACTGGGTAGCACCAAGGCCACTACAAAGCACTCCACGCTGTCCGCCATTAGCGCCAGACCCAACACCACAAACAGGGTCCACTGGAACCTCCCATGTCCACAGTCCTCCATGATGTCCTCGTATTGTTCTGCAAGCTCTTCCTGTTCTGACACGGCATCCGCCATGGACCTCGCTTTCGCTCTTGCTGCCCTCCGGGCAGCCTTGACCTCATCCGGATGGGGGATGCCCTGGTACTCCCCTTCATACATTTGATCCTCTTCATCGTGTCCCTCGGTGGCATCGCTGGCGGCGTCTTCCTCCTGGGGAGGGTAGTCAGTCTGATAACCATAGCCGTCCTGTCCTCCCTGTCCGTACGTCCCATAGCTGTCTCCGTCTCCCTGGTGGTAAATGTTGTTGTGGTAGGGGTCTGCCATGGTTTCAGAGATGTTCTTACCTACACTGCACGTCGGAGACTATATAGGCATAATCAGTAGCTGTGTTGGTTTAAGACGGTGTTCTTTTGAACAGTGAGTGTTTGCAGCTAAAGAAATCTTGAGAGGTCCTCGAGGCTCCAATCAAATAGGTCCCTTGAGTTTAACTGTTAGTATAGTGGTTGGTCACTTCAAATCACCTTTGATTTTCAGAGCTCTCATTGGGCCACATGCTGAGCCTGCAAATGGAAATCAACACTGAATCAGTTACACAGAACCTTAGATAAATTCTTCAACACCAAGCAGGTTACATTTGACTTCTATACCCACTCATGACACTGGTCCAAAAAACAGACTGCTTAATCAGGCTTTATGAAGCCAAGGACATTTGACATCAGTGATTGAGTTAACATTTTTTAAATATGGGCGGGCACCAAGGAACCACATTGGTATGAAAATATACAATTTGGGGTACTCTAGTGATGGGGAAATGATACTTTGAGAAGCACCCTGGCTTTCTTATCAACTATTTTGTAAATTGGTTCCTTGTTTAAGATGAATAGCACCCATCAAGCAGCTCTGTCCCATCACAGCCAGTATTTTCACATTTGGTTCTACAGCTGACACTTTGTCAAGATTTGATTTGATTTTAAAGAAATAAAGAATAAAAATGAGTTAATTTAAATCTACAATGTTGCTAAAATAAATTCAATAAATTAATTTAGAAAAAATATATTTATTTATTTATTTATTTATTTATATTTCATATAAAGGTCTATATTGGCTGCAAAAATACATATAAATACAGACTGCAGATGCTATAGATAGACAGACAGATAGATAGATAGATAGATAGATAGACAGACAGACAGATAGACAGATAGATAGATGGATAGATGGATAGATAGATAGATAGATAGATAGATAGATAAATAGATAGATAGACATACATTTTTTTAACTGTCCTGCTTGTAATGTTACTAGACATTAAATGTCAATATTTCTATCAAATAAACTGAAAGTTATATAGTTTTTACTGTAATATTGTAAGATATTTTTTGCATGTTTATTTATTTATTAGCCCTTTTTTGTACACCAGCATTAATGTCTATATTCATATCAATAAATAAACAAATAAGCATACAATTAAACACTCATTAAAATAAAGAACCAATTAAAATATGCAGGCAACTGTATCTGTAAGTACAATAAATTAAAAATGCATTCCTTAACAAAATAAGCCCTTTTTTCTTGTAAAGCATGTCATGGCATGCCACATTAACGTTACTTCCTTTGTTTCACACTTTTTTAAATAGGCTTTGTAAAGCTGTGACCAAATGAGCTCACAAATAAAACCCAGGCCTGTCACAAGACAGAGATTTCTTCTCATTTATTTGACAGCCGTTTGAGTCTCTGCTAATGCAGCAAATGAGATCGGTCTCACTTGACACAATTCTCGCTGTCTTTCTGCCTCAAGCGAGGTTTTACACAAGGATTTATTCCCATGTCTTATTCCCACCGGTCCATATATTCACATCGCCAACAGACAGACACACTGTGAATTATAATGTAGAAGAGTACTCTACTCCCCCATACATATGTTAATACTGTCCACCTATCAGTTACTACCTATAAGACCTGTGGACTCATTACAGGAAATGGCGCTAGCTGAGACACTCATGAATTAGGTGTGCGGGTTATTAGTTTAGTTAAACAAGAACCCTAATTTAAATTTCTTTGGTTGGAGCGAGAGGGCACAAGTGGGATCATCCTTTGAATTGCTAATTTGAATAATCGTATAATGAATGACGAGGTCACACACATGAGCCTGTTCCACATTAATTAGCACTGATGAAAAAGACATGAAAATGATATACTTTTAGTCAGACTCATTCATTTCAGATTTGTCTAAATTAATTATATTTATTGGAATTTAAGGATTTAATTAGACAGAACATCAGAGAGGAAAAAGAGAGTGAGAACGTGATATGAAACATTGCCAGGAGCATGTGTGCTAATGCTAAGGTGGTCTACAATAGGAGAGAGGTAGCCATTAACATTCCCATTTATGAGTCCTAAAACCTTCACCAACTATCCTGAGCTGTGATGTCAAATGTAAAAAGTCCATTTTATGCTTTTAAGTGTGGTCACTAACAAAAAATCTATTGCAGTTTAATGAATTGTAGCCTACTTATAGTTCCTGATAGGCTACAAAAAAAAAGCTTTGTGTTGTGTGTTCTGCTAACTGTGTAAACACAAAAATGATATGTCACATATTATTAAAAAGAAGTTAGAAATGGTTAAATTAAACATTTTTGTTCGGTTATCCACTAGCTTTACATATCACTAGTCTATTAACCTGCAAAGCGTATGGCTAATTAGCTGATTAGCAAGATTATGCAAGTTAGCATGTCAAATTAAACATTTTTCATTTGGTTAGCTGTAGCTTTACATACCTCTATTCTTTTAACCTGCAAAGCATGCAACTAGCTGATTAGCAAGCATGCAGATAGCTTATTAGGCTGCAAGTTAGCATGCTGCTAGCTGATTAGCCTGCTAGATTAGTTATCGGTGCTACAGAAGGATAGCTGGAAATACTGTTTTGATGAGGATCATGAAATGTGATGTTTTTGAATAGGCATTACACATGGCTACATCTTGGAGGTAGAATTTTACACAACAACAGCATCTAGCAACACGTGCTAACGGGACCATGCTAAGCAGCCAAATCATAACTGCTCTAACATGCAGGTTATTATCGCTGTATTCACACATTTTGCAGCATAAATTGGACAAATTGCAAAACATTAATGCCTGCTAAGTTTAACTGTGTACAGGAAAGACTATGATGGGAGATACACAACCAATGGGTTAAAAGGAAAACATGTTCAATCTATATTCTTCAGGGTCATCAAAAATAGAGAATATGATTTCCCTCAGGAACTGTTCCAAACAAGGCCTATTAGAAAACTGTTGTTGGGGCAAAATCAATTTGCTGTCATTTGAGGCGGTGCTCTAGTCTTGTTAAACATTATTTCCCATCTGTGCATTATATGAGAGGGGCTGTGCAAAACTGCTGGAGCTCATTAAATGGCTTCTTATTCAAGATTGATTCACTTCGGTTTTTCGTGCCCTGTGTGGATAACAATGAATTTGTTTATTGTCCAGAAGAGGACTGCGCTGAGGTAAATGTGCAATTTGGCATTTTCTCAGCCTGCTGGCATCTGCGACAAACTGCTTCATTCCCTGTTGACAAAGACAAGTGAAGGTCAGAGTTTCCAGATGGGTTTTTTCCAAAGAGAATCAGTTTCAGGTTCATCTGATACCTTTTCCATCCAGCCTGCAGGAGACATTTGGCTCTTTGCAAACTGATACAGGAGAACATTTTTAGCTGTATTTTCTGAGCAATAGTTACTATGACAATGCCAATAGTTTCTATGACAATCAGGCAGACTTGAGAGTTTTGTTATTCAGGCTAAATATAAATGTTAAAAAAGCATACTTGAAGAAATGTGTAAACAATAGTTGTTTGCATTGCATGAACACATTACTTTAAACCTACGGAGAGAACGCTGACATCAATAATGTTGCAATAATTTGTAATAGCACATATGTCCCCCAGACAGCAAGTTCTTACACTGAATTTAAATAAGAAAAAAAAACAAAATAGGTGTATAATTTTCACAAATACAGTAAAACATCTAGCAGGTATAAATAAATAAATAAAATAGTATTTAATTTAATAAAATATAAATAAAATAAAATTTATTTAATTTAATTTAATAAAACATAAATAAAATGAAATAAATTGTATTTAATTTAATAAAACAAATTAAAAATAAAATGATAAAATACATAACAAATAATAAAAAAAGCTTAAATTTACAGTTTGTCATTTTTTAAAATGTGTGAACTATTCCTTTGTGTCTGCAATCATTTCTGCACTCATATATATATATATATATATATATATATATTAGTAAATTATTTAAATTAAATAAATTTGACATTTTTACAAGACAATGGTATTTCAGTTATTCTACTTAAATGTTCAGGAATTGATTCATGTGATCAATGTGTTACTTGCTGTTTCTTTTTATTAAATGTGAAATTAGTTTCTATGTTTTCTTCAGTGTTTGCTACAAGTGGCCCAAAAATACCTATACTGATTATAGAAAGATTGCATCTACTAACTCAAAAATATCACTGCAACTCATGTTATGTCAGATAAATGATGTGTGTATAGCAAAAGAGCTGCTTTGTGCAAGGCAGGGCCTTGAGAACCTTCCCTGAGAGAGAACACACTGCAGCAAGAATACAGCCATGGTAAAAGACACTTCCAGTGCACTGCACCGCACCCACGTCAAGCCAAATATACAACACATGCGTCAAACCATAGAAGCCTGGCCATGAAAGATTCAGTAGGTAACGCTCTGTCATTCATTATCCATGGGGATAACACGATTCTAGTTAGCTGGTGATTTCCACAGCTTGAGCACAGAGATGGCAAACTATCCAGTGGAGAAGCGTGGGACTGTAATTAGGTCTATGCTCAAATATTTGGATGATGACAGATCATCTGTTAGAGAGGGGTAGGATGAAGGTCTCACGACAGGAAAAGTATCAGAGAGGTTTGTGGTTTGGGATTATGATGCATTGTGGGTAATAATGTGGATGACAATGGTAATTTTTCAACTTTTAGGTTCAATCCAGGTGGATTTGACAATGCAGCAAACCTACAGTATGTTACAAACAAGTGTAAAAAGTAAAGGTGTTCAACACTATATTCAACAATGGGTAGTTCACATGTGATGAAGCGTGACATGCTATGCTTCATCTAAAACCTTTTGCTTTTATAATTATTTTATATCTGTTTTTATGACTTCATATTAATGGAGGTCATACATTATATCATACATGCATATATTATATAAAATGTATATATTATGACAATACGTTAAATATCAAATGAATATAAAAATGTATATAAATAAAATATTAAAATAAATCTGAGCCTAAAATTTGACACATCAACTACCCATATATTAAAAAAATCCCATCCAAAAGCAGTTAAATTGAAATTACCCCTAAATTTCTCTGACAGAGAAAAGTTGCTTGTTTACCTCTTCTTTGTCCATGAACAGCATATTCATGACATTATGCATAAATCACCCTTTACAGAATATTCCAAGACAGCAGAACAAAGCAAAAGGCACCACAAAAATAAAAAAGGAATATCAGAACAAGTAAACAAAATAACAGGGAGGCTGCTGTGAAAGAGCTGATGTGATATCTCTGTTTCATCATATTTCATAGCTCATTATCACAGATATGGCACAGCGTGAGAACTAACAGGCTCTTCAAACGGTCCTCATATCACACTCTTCCCCAAAATGGAAGAAAATGTCACCAAAAACAGCACGATTGTGGATGGTTAGATGTGTGTGTGCAGCTATCAGGGACAAGAGCTAAAACTAAAGCCTAGACATCTCAGTATTCTGATCATTAAAACCCTTTCACTATCCTACCCATCCAAAATAATAAGAATGTCACACACCCATTTCATAACTATACTCTATGTTACCATCCATGCAATGTGTCTCCTATAGTGTTATGTTCTGTACAAAGTCTCAAGAAGTCTTTTTGAACAAGTTGCTGAATAAATGATTTAATGATTCGTCTGTGAACAAATCAGCATTTTTGAACGAATCATTCGAATGAATCAGTGAATCACTCAATAAAACAGTCACTTGTCACCACCTTTTAGACAATTCAGCAATTCAGCAACAATCAAACTGCTCATAATCAAATATACAGATTGGTCTTCCTGAGTCTAAATGAGGTTAATCATATTCGCTGATCATTTGAGATCTGTCCTGATAATTTTCACGCTTGGTACTCATTCAGATCAATTAGTGCCTTGTACTCATGGAATCTCTGAAACGTACCAGCACTGACTGGGATATCTTTGTCTTGCGTTACATTGTTTCTTTTGAATCACAGAGCTGCATGGCTTCCCTAAACATTATATATGTATCTAGGCTATGAGCAGTCGATTCCTTTGGTATTGGATCTTTTCTAACGCTGCAGGTTTAGACTTGAATCTGGGGCATGAAGTACTCGGGGTTCATTTTTCTCAAAGCACACCCTAAAATAAGCGCTGAGGGGTAATATTTTGTAACAGAGAAGTTGCTGTAGTCTGTAGTTTGTTTAAACAGGTCAAACCATCTTAACAGTCATCTTCTGTTGAGATTTATTAGGGCCTGAGCACCGATGGCACCAGGACCCTATAGGAATTGCTCAGTTTCTTCTTCTTCTTCTTCTTCTTCTTCTTCTTCAAAACGAATCAATTTAATGTAACTTTGCACTAGTCCCAGAAGTGGAGAAAATTTACATCTGATATGGGTTTCAGAAGTGGGTGTGGCAAAATTGCTCAATAGCGCCACCTATAAAATTTCAACGAAGTGCCCCTTGAGCTATGTTTCCCATACATGTATGAAATTCGGTAGACACATGTAACACAGCAATACCTACAAAAAAGTCTTGAGGTACGAAGTCTGAAACTCAACAGGAAATCTGTTATTTTGAATTTTCTCGGCAAGTTTTGTGCCGTTTTTGCCATTTTCAGGTGTTGTATTTAAACAAACTTCTCCTAGAGATTTAAACAAATCAACACCAAATTTGGTCAGTGTAATCTAATGCTCTTTGTGACGTTAAATTGCGAAGACCCTGAGTTTTCGTTAAAGGGCGTGTCCGTGGCGGCCTGACAAACTTCGATGTTTCGCCATGAGATGTTTCTGCATACAATGTCCGATCTGCACCAAACTTCACATGTTTCATAAAAATCCTGTCCTGAACACATGACCATGTCCATATTCAGTTATAGTCATAGCGCCACCTGCTGGCAACAGGACGTGGGATGTTTTATGCTCTAGCGAACTCCTCCTAGAGATTTAATGTCCTTGATGCCCTGACAAAGTTTGATATTTCAAAATGGAAAAGGAAGTTGTTGTAACTCAGACATACAATGTCCGATCTGCCTCAAACTTCACACGTTCAATAAGAGTCCTGGCCTGAACACATTTACAGGCCAATATTCTGTTATAATCATAGCGCCACCTGCTGGCAACAGGAAATGACTTGTTTTACACTAACTTAAACATGCAATGTCCAATCTGCACTAGACTTGACATGTTTGGTTAAAGTCCAGGTCTGAGGACATCTAAAGGCCAAAATACAGTTATAATCATGACGCCACAGGTTGGCAACAGAATATGTCATGTTTTACACTAACTCAAACATACCATGTTCAATCTGCATCAAACTTCATATGTTTGATCAGAAAGTCCTGGCTTGAAGACATCTACATGCCAATATCCAGTTATAGCCATAGCGCCACCAGCTGGCAGCAGGAAGTTTGACACATATAAATGACTTTGACATATTCCTCACCACTTTAAAAGCAAATTGCCCACCATTCTCTGTTTCCCTAAAGCCACCGAATGGAGGTGTGCCCGGGTGTGAGGGCCCTTTTCAACGCAGCTTTAATTTTGAAATGTTATGTTTGGGGGTCCAGGGCCCCAAAGATTTATGTGCAAAAATAAAAAGTCTTAATAAATACAAATATTAAAATTATAAGCTCAACCAGCCAACTAACAGTTTTGTAAGATGACCGTTTATACCAGGTAGTTTAGTTAATCAGCCAACTAAACCAGATTGGACCAGCTAATGGCCAGTCAGAAGCTAGTTTTAGCTGGACAATTTCCTCAGGGATTTAGCAACACTCTGTATGTTGTGACAGTGATATATGTGGAAAAAATAATGTTGTATTTTCATAGATAAGTAGAAAAACTTGACAAACACCCACTGAAAACACCCACTGACAACAAAACCGCAGTCAAAATCCCATGTGGTTACCACAAATGTCACATCTTTCAAAGCCACCGTGACCATAGCTCTCATGACAGTGACATCTTCATTATCAGAGATGCTATTTCTAACCCAGCGAAAGATGATCTAATTTAGCTCTCCCTGAAAGCGCTGATAGACTCAAACTTGTGAGTTAAGCTGAGAGAGGTAAAGTATGGCCACTCCAAACACCGGCAGCCTGCTGTTAACTCATCATGATCTGATCATGAGGCTCCTGTGTTGCCCCAGGCATCTGCCTTAAAAGCTTAATATAAATTATGAATCACAGCTCCAGGAAGACAGATTCAAACATCATTTTCATTCATTTTCATGGCTCCTAAAACCTGCTAGTCTCCAACCACGAACGGTTTATGTCAGAGGCCTGTCTGCACCAAATGAAGTTTACAGAACAACAACATCTCTGGCAGGACTAATGCAAATCATGCTACAGTCAGTTTCGTTCAGCTGTCTGTTTAAAATAAAAACACATATATTTAAATAATATAGAATGTAATTATTTAAATGACCTCAATACAAATTTTTAAATGATATGAAATACAAATATTTAAATGTTGTAAAATTCAGATATTTGAATTATTTAAAATATAAGTACTTGAAAGTTACATAAAATTAAAATTATTAAAATTATATAAATATTGAAATTAAACGAAATACAATTATTTAAATGATCTATAAAACATTTTTTAAATAATGTGGAATGCAATTGCTTAAATGACCAAAATACAATTGTTTAAATGATAGAATATAAATATTTAAATTATATAAAATTCAGATATTTGAATGATTTAAAACACAAACACTTAAGCTGTATAACATTTAAATAATTTAAATTTTGTAAAAATTTAAATTAAATGAAATACAATTATTTAAATGATCTATACACATTATATGTAATATAATTATTTAAATGACCAAAATACAAATGTTTAAATTATAAGACAATGATTTAACACAATTACCAAAAGTTCATTCAATTCAAGATCTAGAATGCAAATATTTAAGTTATATAAAATAAAACAATTTAAATGATCTAAATAATGTATTAAAACTGATTCACAAATGCACGTTTAAATGATATAAAATACAAATATTTAAGTTAAAAATAAAATAAATTAAATGATCTAAATGATTGCATTATTTAAATGAAATAGAATTGTTTCATTGATTTAAAATACACCTATAAATTATATAAAAGAAAAATATTTACAAATATATATGTGAATTAAAATGTTGCTTTAATTTTTTTATTATATACATTAAAACAGGTCTTGATGGCATAAAGATGCAAAATTAATTTACTTTGGTAAGAGAAAAAGATTTGTGAAGGAATCATTCTGGTTTTGTGAACCACATCAACTGATTCATTGAAAAGAGCTGACTCAACAGAACAATTTGTTCTTGAATTAAGCTATGTATCTAAAGTGTGAAGGAGATTTAGGGTGGGTGTGTAGATTTTTAGTAACTATAGCTTAAATTTACTTAAGAAATATAGTGCATGAATCTTATGAACTGCTTTTATGATGCTTTTATGGTGCTTCTGAATCTTTTTGACTCCCTAGTCACTGCAAGGAAAAAAGATCAATACAGAAGAAAAACAAATAGTTTTGGAAAGACATGAAGTTGATTAAATGATGATGGCATTTTCATTTTGGTAGAAATTTGGTAGAACTTTAAAAGCTGAAGAATCTGTCAATGTCTATAGTAGTTAAGGCCCTCAAAACAAGACCTGAATGTCTACAAATCAGTAAATGATCTTCATTATCACTGACCTTTATCTCTGAGATTTTATGTGTGATGGGAAAATAACAGAGAGAATCAGTTTGTGAGATCAGTTGTCGTCATGACAGATGAGAGCTGCAATTTAATCCTGCTTAATACTGCGGAAATTTTATTCTGTCCACTGGCCACGGATGGCTTTAGATTACTCTCTTTCTCTCTCTGAGCGGGAGTGCATAGATGACATGAGAGAGGGATTTATCTGTTCCGTGTCTTTCCGTTGTCTCATTGCATTTTGTTATTGTCGTAGACAGCTGATAGCAGCTAGCATCTCTCATCAGTGATAAAGTCTGGCATGGAGACTTTCTTTGCTCACTTGGAGGAGGAAATGACAGTCTGCCTCTGCGAAACAAAGCCAGTCCTGTTTGCTTTGTTTAACAGACTGCATTTATGAGCCACTCACATAGACAATGAGATCAATAGAAATCAAAATGGAACCTATATTTGCTTTCCTAATGCACGTTCCTGATCTTATGGTAAACTATTCATTGGTCATTAATGCAGAAAAATGGAGTTTAGCTGTGTAATTTTTCAAAATATAATAACTTGTTATTTCTCTGCAAAAAAAAAAAAAACTTTTTACTTTACTGAATATAATAACCCCCCCATCCATTAAAAAAATTAGATATAATGAAAAATAAATATATATATATAAATATAAATATATAATATAATATAAATGTTTTTAATGTACATTTATTTTTTCTTTTTAATTGTATTATTTTTATATTACAAAAATATGTATTTATTTTTTTTATTAAACCGTTGTCTAAAATTTTTAACATAAAAATAACAAAAGATAAATAAAACATTTTGAAAAAATAATTTCTTATTATGAGAAAAAATTATTTATTGAATATAATAGAATTTACCCCTCCCCAATTACAAATAATATTAGGCATAATAAAAATAATACATTAATAAAATAAATTAAACAAATATATAATATAATAATAAGTTGTTTAATGTATCTTTATGTTTTATTTTTATTTAATTAATTTAAATAATTAATTAAATGCTTTAAATAATATTAATTAAACATTAATTAAATTAATTTTCTTTTATATTACATATGAATATTTTTGTATTTATTTATTTATTTATTTATTTTTATTTTTAAAACCTTTGTCTAAAATTTAAAAAAAATTAAGGGAAAAATCAAATGATTTATTATGGGAATAATTTTTCATTTGTCATATACGTCAATAACTTTTGTGAAAAGCTTTCATCCTGGATAGCAGCAGCTGCATACACAGCACAGTGCATGTTGATGTATGTTTCTACACAACCCCACCCAACCCTCTTCAGCTCTCCCTTGATGAAACAGCCAGCTGGGTGTTACTTAACCACTGCTCTCTGAGTTCACGTATGCACCTATTTTCCTGCTCCCGCGTACATTTTCTCTCCCTTTAATCATGTGCTGTAACGAACATTAATGCACGCAAAACAATGAGCTTCATGAAGAAAGATATCCACATAATTCAGAAATGTTATACGGCGTCTATGTAATATGCATAAAACAGTCAATCTGACGTTTTAATTGCAGGTATGAGGGTTCATTTTTATATTCAGTAATTAATTTCAGACATCTGCTAGAGAACCAAATGAAGATGCTTGACTGGGATTTGCTTCTCAGGTGTGCCATGGTTTAATATACTGTAGTCACTTTCGATAAGTCCCAATTTTGTATATGTATGGGGTCAAAGGCCATCACCCATGGTGGTTTGGATGTAAGATCACATGGTAAATGGTTAAAAATAGCTTTGAAATTTTGAAAGATTTATATTGGGCGTCATGCAACAAAGGGTTAAATCTAATATCTTACAATGAAAGCAATGAAATTTAACTACATGCACGTGCATTTTCAAATCTACAATATCTTCCATTTTTAATCTTGTGGTAGCCACACATTCGATAACGCGCTTTTAATACTATCACACACACACACAGAGACAGATCAGGAGGGATAAATACAATTTGAGAGGTCCATTAAGCTGAAGAGGTCTCACACACGTCTATTTCTGAGCTCAGATGTGTGTGTATTACTATTACAAATTCCAGGTTATTGATTGATTCCCGTGCTTTGCAATTCAGCAGCGCACACATAAAACATGCTGGGTGAAGGGTTATCAACATCTCCAATAGCTGACAAGACTCCATTTGTAGCATAGCACGTGTTAACTGAAACGACTTGTGTTTATGCGCTTTCAGCATTACAGTGTTAACTCTAGATTAATTTTCAAAGTGTAGATGATGAGATTTAGTGCAGATAAGCAGGTGTGGATCGCCCACTGTATTGTGGATAGTATCATATCGCTAATGGCAACCAGAGGTCTGTATCAGTGGGACCCATTAGGAACACGCTAAGTCTTATTGATTTCCTTGACATGACCGTGGTCACAAATTTTCCTCATATCCATTAACCAAATGATACCCTTTGCAAGGCCTAAACTATCTTTAAATGATAGGTGAACGAGAGTGGGTCTATAGATAACATGAGGTATTTTATCATCTCTGATTACAGCTGTATACTTTTATTTAAGCTGCGCTTAGACCCCAACATTAGCATTGTGTTTAAAAATACATTAAGAAATAAGTGAACGAGTGGCCAGAAAAGATTTAATGAAATATAATTTCATAATTTTTCCATTGCAACCGGTAATAAACACAAGATTAAGCAAGTTCTTTCTGTCAGACCAGAAATCCAAATACTCCGCCCTCTTCATCTCTCATTGGCCAAACAAACAGCTGGCCCCGCCCCACATTCCTGTTATTGGTTGAGCCTGTTGCTATAAATCCTACTGCTTAAATAAATAAAGCAATGTTTTGAAAATGCCACTTTTTGAAGACTCGATTTAATGAGAAAATGTAAACGTTTTACGTTTTGGCGAACTGGTGTCAAATTTGTTTGAATTTGTAGAAGTCGTACAAACAGAGACTTTTTTTTTAGCATAAATGTTTATCGCTAAACCTAATCCTTAGTGGAGGGCAAGAAGATCGTACAAAAACACAAACGAAATTGTACGAATTCTTAAAAATTCACCAAAACATAAAATAGCTACGAATTACCATGAGAGTGTGATTTATAGTCATAGATATTAAACTAGGAATCAAGAACTTTTATAATGCGTCCTGTTTCTGAATTACACATGATTTAATAGAAAATATTATCATAATATAATCGGAAATTGATCGGATGCTAAAAAGTGGGCAAAATGGAGTCAGACTGACTGCAGGTTTGAAAAATGGCTCTATGCAGCGTCAGTGACGTCAGCACTGAGTTGTTTTGATTAATAAATGATGAAGACAAGTCACAATATGTTAATATGTCACAATAAGACCAGGAATGCACATTAAGAAAGCCAAATTTGATTTCATATTGACTTAAACATCTAAAAAAGGAAACACATCACTTTTAAAGTCACGCACTACCCAATCACCCCATCCTCTTTTGCCATTAAAGAACTACTGTCAGGATTTACTAAAGACACACAGTGAAAAATTAGCGACGAAAAGGCATGGACACAGTTATTTTTTGCAGCTGACCTTATTGCATATGTATAGGAGTGTCCCTCTCAGATGCAAAATTTATGGGAGGAGAGTACTGTTTGCTTGTTTGCGAACTTACGCTAATTTGTGCAGCTCTTGTTGGTCATTATGGAAATGAGATGTTGCATCTTCTTGCACATAGTCAGTAGAACTTTCCACTCCCATCTGCGCTTTTTTGGAATTGCGCTCTGGCGCTAATTTGCCTTGTTTAGTAAATTTGGCTTCAAATGTGCACCATAACACATGCCTAAGATAAAACATGATGGCTCAACCACTTCAAATTAAATTTAAAACCATCAATGTCCATAAAATATCTTTGTCTGAATGTATAATTATTCAATTCAAAAGCAGCACAAAGGGAGTAAATCACAGAGGCTCAGGGTGAAAATCCGCCATGTTGATCTATTAGGGAGAACCCTGCCGCAAGCGGAGCTCTAGTAAAATATTAAAGAGTCTGCAGACATTCATGCACTTGCTAAATTCAGCAACATTTCCTTCTACGGCTGACTATTAATACATATATATGTTTTATTTATTACTAATTCTGCTTGTTATTCAAAGAAAGCTCCTTACTGACAGGAAACTAAGTATTTGTGATGCTTAGCCAGATGTATTAGCGATTCATTGTGGTGATGTTGACTGTAACACCTGTCATGCTCTTGACAGATAAACAGATAAAAAAAAAAAAAGTTTAATCCTCATGGTTTCAGGAAGCTGGTTCAAACAAAAGAGAGGAAGAGTGAGAGAAAAACAGAGCTCTTTTTTTGCAGTACATTAAAGCGTGAGTTTCAGGGACGTTCTGCTCCAGCATTTTTTTCTGCTCCCTCTTGAGATTCACTGTCCAGAAAAAAGCTTCACTCGCAAACATAAAACACAAGCCAACTGTAGGACTGCAAAATTGGCATTACATTAACTGCCAACGCTAGGTTGAAAAAACAGAGCTCTTTTGCACAAGCTCACATTTAGTTTTGTCCATGTAGCTTAGTTACAGATGACTAAAACATGAGCAGTGGATATAATGACAGATGAAAAGTTAGTTGTGAAATTGACTATGAAGTCCCAGTTTAGGCAGACAGTACAAATTGGAACAAATTGTACGTATACAGTTTCTTATTAACCTAATTCTTTGTATAACAAGATCTCAGTGCTAAATGCTATTAGATTTCACATCTTTGCTTTATATTTGGATCATTGTAGAAAAAGAAGATGGATTTAAATATATTATACTCAGAAATTGCTAGTAAATTTCACAATTAATTACAAGGAAATGGCAGGTAAAACTTGTACTAAATGTGAAATTTTTAAGTGTGTGTGTGTACATATATATATATATATACCAAGATTTGCTACTGCCGATGCATCCACAACATGCTGCTGTGAGCATGTAGGAAATACTGCTGCTGTACATATAACACATATGAATAACCCCCATATAGCATACATGAATCACCTCATAGCAGATCTATACAGGTGGAGCTGGGGAAGGTGGAGGGTTTCTGAAGTGCGCTGCGAACTGCTACAGTAAACAAAAGCCAGGTATTTGAATATTGAGCAGTGAGCTCATTGGCTACTGATACAGGAGAAAATCAATCAGCTGTGCCATGTGATAATGATGTCGTTAGGTCAGATTGAGTTGGACCTATCGGACTGTGCCAGAGTTAGAGTTTCATGTCAGAACTCTGTGTGTGTATATATATATATATATATATATATGAAGAGTTCATTTGCAAAAACAGATAACTCCATTTTTAACAATTCTCAGAAATCATGTTTTTTCATTGTGCATTCCACTTAATCTCAATCAAACTGTAGTTGGGTTATTTTGACTAGGTTAAAAAATAACTAAAAAAAACATCTAACTAACACAATAATACACAATAAAAACATGATTACATAATAAAAAACTATTTTTTTGGAAAATAAAAAAAGGAGTTATCTGTTTTTGCAAATAAACTCTTCATATATATATATATATATATCATAGACTGTAAAAAAAGATGGACGACGCATCTCCGCTTCCTTCCACTATAGAAAAGTGAAGCGAATACATCTCAGTATGGCAGCTGCCATCTTGAGTAAATGATGTCATTTGGAGCCCGAGTCTGCGCAGTAGAGCTTCGTTTGGAGCCAGAGTCTGCGCAGTAGAGTCGTGAGGTGGAGCCGCGGAATCAAACTCCCACCCAAACTCCCGCAGACCCAATCAACAATAACGACACACCCCGTTTTTATAGCATCAAATTACTAGCTAAAATCAAACTTATCACAAAAACAAACAACTGAACATATATCAGCGTGATAACAACTACCTTAAATGACCAAAATCATATTTTGGAAAATTGTATTGGAAGTGTAATTTATTTTTTTATTTTGACTGAAGTCCCATTCGTTTACATGGAGAGGGCGGGTTTTATGACCTGTACTACAGCCAGCCACCAAGGGGGCGATCAAAGAGCCCGCAGCTTCACTTTTAAGGACGAGTGAGTCACACCCGATATATATATATTCACCCATCTATAATAACTTTTCTAGTGTACATCTATGAACGGAATCTGATCTGTGAATTTGGATAAGTATGAATGCATTTTTCATAGAAATTATTCAAAATATAGCGAAATGTTACTTTTCACTTGTAATAGTGACACAAGGTAAAGTTTGAATTGACCTACTGACCTGTTGGACATAAGCCCCATCTTTTCTAACTTATGCTTGTAGAGGAAATCATTTTTTTTTTCCTGAAAATGATTTAGAATGCAGAAAATGTTGTTGCTTTTTGCTTATAATAGTGATATAAGGTAAAGTAAGCAACAGGAACCCAACGGGGACAGAGCTTAGCAAAGATTAAATTCCATGGATTGGATTCAAACATAGTTGAGAATGAGTTCAGACTCCTCATATTTTTAAAAACATCCAAAATATTCATTAAAAGCAATGTTTTTTTTTTTCTCCGCTATTTAGAAATGACAGTCATTCCAAATGAGCAGATTCCATGTGGGCCTGGATATATCCATTTATCCGTTTGGGAATTGTGTGCTATTTTGAAAATTCTTAGCATTTGCCAACTCTACTTTGGAGATTTAGACTTGTATCTGTCTGTGAAACATTTAACACTATACAGCAAAAATTGGTCCGAATTTGATGCTTTCGTTTCTGCTAACTCAAAGCAGTCTTCAAGATTTGTTTGCGCCCTGCATTCCCTCGCCGCGAGGCGCCTCTAATAAGTCATATTTTTATAACACGTTTTCTGCCTTTGATCACCAGGAATACACATAGGAGCAGTGTGAAAGCCACAGAAGACAGCTAATGATCTAACGATATCTGGGAGAGTGAGTTGGAAATGTTTTTTTCTAGGTTTGCTTGACAGGTTAAGTTACTATAATAGGTTCACCTGCAGTTGCATACAGTAGAGTAGCATTTACTACACAAATAGCTTCATCATGAGCGATTAATGAACAGTTTTTGTATCTGAGAAAGACTATAATGGTTCTTCTGGTGCCCAGGAGACATTTAGAGGATATAAATAATGCATATGTTTTTATCCATTGCAAGGAGATCCCCCACCCTTCGGTACACAACTAGCACGCACACAATTTATAAATACACAACTTGGATTCGCCCACACATTTCTGAACACACATGCTGGAGTGCACTGAAAATGATAAACATCAATTTTATAGTTTAATCAGTTCACACTCCTGCATCATTGCACATTCTCATTTTCATAAACTTAATGATGCTTTTCATGTCAAAAAGAGAAGGCCAACAGATTTCTCCTCTATTCTGTATCAACCTAAATACTCAAAAAAAACGAAATTAGCAAAGGCAAGTTTCGTTATTCTTCCAGAAAAACTTCTCTCTGCGATTGATGAACATTCTACTTTTCGAATGTGGCGACGATCGTGCACTTTATCATATTAGATTATTGCATCACTTAGTCGCTGCGGGAGAAATATTTTCACTGTGTATCGATTATGTAACTGCTTCCAAAATCTACTCAGCAGCAACCAGACGCTCATTGATTCATTCTATAAACGGAAGCATCATCTAAACACCTCACTGTCTTCGGTTACAGTTTATTTGAAAGAAAAACTCCGTTTAGCTGAGTTTTCTGTGCACTGAAAGTTTCAAACATGGTTCTTCCCTTTAATATTTCATAAAGTTTTACTCTGCAGAGAGCCTTAATGTTCACTGCAACCTCTAGTATGGACTTTCATGACAAAAAAGCAGAAAAAACACATTTTATTCACTATGTCACTATATCTATATCTAGTACACAAGACACATAAACAAACAATCAACTTTCTTACCGTCAAATTATGCTGACTTTGCACCAAAATAGTCCCTCTATTTTTAAAAATGTAAAAATTTACAATCTCCCAAAAAGCTGAGTATCCGGTAATAACGGCCTGTGTTCAAACATGAGAGAGAGGGATCATCCAGACAGCCAGCAGAGATGCTGAACAGGAAGATTAGGATGCAAGTGCTCCCACTCGCACTCTCCCTCCCTCCTCCCGATCCGTTCATTATAGGAGGAGCTCCCTGAACACGCCCAAGCAACTCACAATGGTAGCGTCCATCCCTACCTCTGCTCCTCGCTCACTCCCACATGTGCCAAAGCTGGCGGGAGGGAGCAGCTACTGTTTGTGATAGAAAGAGAGCGAGAGATGAAGGGTGAGATACTGTAGAGAAAACAAGAATGCACATCAGGGAGGAGGAATTGGGCTTGGCAGATGGATAGTTGCTGATGGGAGGGGGAGGGTGTCTCTGCTTTATAAATGACGGATGGGTTTGGTTAAGTGGACTGGGATGAATATGCAAAGTACTTTACGATAGCTAACCTGAGTACTTCACTTCACTTCACTGTCTGTCTATCTATCTATCTATCTATCTATCTATCTATCTATCTATCTATCTATCTATCTATCTATCTATCTATCTATCTATCTATCTATCGTCTGTCTGCATGTCTGTCTGTCCATCCATCCATCCATCCATCCGTCTGTCTATCTGTCTATCTGTCTGTCTATCTGTCTATCTGTCTGTCTATCTGTCTGTCTGTCTGTCTACCTACCTACCTACCTACCTACCTATTCATCCATCCATCCATCCATCCATCCATCCATACATCATCTGTTTGTCTGTCTACCTACCTACCTACCTACCTTCCTATCAATCCATCCATCCATCCATCTATCATCTGTCTGTCTGTCTATCTATCTATCTATCTATCTATCTATCTATCTATCTATCTATCTATCTATCTATCTATCTATCTATCTATCTATCTATCTATCTATCGTCTGTCTGCATGTCTGTCTGTCCATCCATCCATCCATCCGTCTGTCTGTCTGTCTGTCTACCTACCTACCTACCTATTCATCCATCCATCTATCATCTGTTTGTCTGTCTACCTACCTACCTACCTACCTGACTGTCTGTCTGTCTACCTACCTATTCATCCATCCATCTATCATCTGTTTGTCTGTCTACCTACCTACCTACCTACCTACCTACCTATCCATCCATCCATCCATCTATCGTCTGTCTGTCTGTCTGTCTATCTATCTATGTATCTGTCTGTCCATCCATCCATCCATCCATCCAGGGTACTTTACTGTCTATCTATCTATCTATCTATCTATCTATCTATCTATCTATCTATCTATCTATCTATCTATCTATCTATCTATCTATCTATCAGTATCTGTCTATTTGTCTGTCTATCTATCATCTGTTGGCCAGTCTGTCTGTCTATCTATTTATCTATCCTACATTCAGCTCATAAAAGAAAAGGAAAAAAACATCTTTATTTTTACCAACTGCAGTGCTCTCACCTGGCAAAGTGTGTGTGTCTGCCAAAGTGCTTCAGGGTTTGCCATATGGAAGTGCTGCATAGTCTGTACTTAAGAACAATGAATTGCCAAGAGTCTGATGCAAAAACCTCCAACAACTCAGACGTGACTAAAGCAGATGCCATAAACACTGTTGTTGTTTCACCTACCCGAGGCTTTCTGCTTGACCTGACTTGCACTGGATGTGTTTAGTAAAGCATTGAAACAGTTTGAGTCATTAGTGTTGACAGGCATATGTGACTTTTTAACAACATTTTGATTTGACATGCTTTTCTTGTGTTCCCACGTATTGCGTTGTGTTGAATCATTAAATTCAGTAATGTTTTGAAAGAAGTCTCTTATGCTCACCAAGGCTATATTTATTCAATCAAAAAGCGAAACAGTAAAAACAAACAGTATTGTGAAATAATATTACAATTTAAAAGAACTGTTTTCTATTGTAATATATTTTAAAAATGTGATGGAAATTTAGAAGCTGAATTTTAGTATATCACATCTTCCACAAAAATATTATGCAACAAAAACTGTTTTCAACACTGATAATAATAAGAAATGCTATTATTAAAATCAGCATATTAGAATGATTTCTGAAGAATCAAGTGACACTGACTAGAGTAATGGCTGCTGATGTAGCTTGCCATCACAGGAATAAGTAACAGAAAACTGTTAAATTAGTTAATAGTGAAAGTAAGTAGTGTTGCCACTTTTAGTTAGTTAATCTCCAAAACTGGTGTCTGCATCAGAGACGCTTATTACAACAAAAAGAGAACAGAATAGAGCAATAGATCAGATTTTTCTGAATCATGCTCATATGGATAATCAACTATGTTCTTACTGTATTTCTGCACCAACCTACTGCATAATAGATTTGGAACCTGCTATGATGAATACAGTCATGCAGCATTTATATGGTACAGGGGGAGAGACTTTCTGCCTGATCAAATATGGAGCTCCAGCAAGTGCAGTGTGATTCGAATGCTTCTTCCATGTGTTCCTACCCCTGCACTGCCCTCTGTTCCAGCCCCTGTCATCAGGCCTGGTTGGTTTGACCTGCTGCTGAGGCGTCATTATAAAAAGTGGATGTCCCGCACAGGAAAGGGAAAAGCTCACTAATCCCACACCACATAATTCTGCTAGCAAGAGGATTAGGGTCAGACATTGGGCACAGCCCATGACCAGATTTAAATCATTCACCCTTGCCCACCCCTCATCTGCTATCATCATCATCATCATCTTCATCATCATCATCATCATCATCACAATCACTGCCCTGTACCCTGGAATTAACCAAAACAAGGGACATTCAGAGGTTGGGAAAACACACTATATATTGGTCTGTCGAGTGATTGTGTTTTTTCTGAGCCAAAGCCTTGTGTATTTCTGCTTGGGTGGAACTGAATGGTTTCTCCATCCATATGAGGAAGACAGGAACATCGCAGGTTGAGATGCCTCTTGAGACATCTTTGGCAAAGTGAGAGTTTTAAACAATCTTCACTTCAAATAAAGGATGAAAAAAAGAAAAGAAAAGAAAAGGTGACACTTTACAATAAGGTTCCATTCACGTCAGTTTCTATTCCACAGATAAATAAAAGAATCAATCAATCAAATAAATAATATTTTTGAATTAAATATTTAAATATTAAAGTATTTTCAGAACTATAGAATTTATAATGTAGAATAAAAAAAAAAAACGATATTCATTTTGAGATTTGATAAAGATTACAATTTTTGAAACTGGACTGATTTAGACTGATACAATAAGTTTAAAAATCTATAATACTGCCAGATAACTTGTATGATAGCAATATATTGTGCAACCCTATACTAACTGAGTAACATTTAAGCAAAATGCCATAATGAATCTATAAACACTTAATATCCATTCTAAGACCCAAAGCAAAGCAAATTTTCCTCGCAGCATCACAGAAGTATTACTTGGTGCAAACATTTAATTTTTGAGACAACTACTTAGAGGAAATTCTCAGACAGACTCTGTATAGTGCAGAATCATTGTGCTTATATTTCCACACTGCTTAAGTACTCTTCTGGCTCGGAAACAACATTCTTTGTCCATCACTTAGGAATGATGGACCAAGGATTGACTGAATGCAGTATATCCTGCAAACCATTGGCTTGCGTTTAACTAGAATTAGATTTTTGGGACGTGCAAATCAGTCTACGGCACTTAGTTTCCCTAGTGAATCAATAAACGTGAAACCTCAGATGCTGATTACAACTTCCATCAGCTCTGCCGTAGAAAGCCAGTGATTGGCTGACGCCCACATCACTAAAATTAGAGTCCCTCCCTCTCTGAGTAAAAACTGGGATTTCTGTAGTTGATATTTGATGGCTGGACGTTTGGTAACCCTCATCAACAGATTAGTAGACAAGCCTTTACATTAATCAAACAGGACCAGTTGTCAGTGAACTCTGGAGTAGATCATCATTAAAGTCTAAAAAGGACTAGGAAGAGACCCCCCAGTCCCCCATGAGATATAAATCAGAATGGGACTAGCAGTAAGCGCTTTGTCGAAACTCTCATCTGCTCTGGACGATCCACCAATAAAAACTGGTGATATATTGAACAAGTGAGAACATGGTTCTGAGATTCACTGCAGCGAGGGACCTCAGAGCATTTAGTCATTACAGTTTCTTAATAGAACAATTCATTATGAAGTCAAACACATAAAGTGATGTAGATTAGATTGGGTCTTCAGCCATAGATTTTTATATGATTCTTTTTTTAAATCATGTGGCTTTAAAATTAGTAATGTGGCTGAATAATGGGAAGGAAATATAATCGCAAATATAGGACAACATATCAAATGTTGCTCTCATAATTCCGTATTGACAGATTCATAGCCTGTCATCAAATTTCTGCCGACAATTACTTCCCAGAGCTGTCAGACACATTTTTTTCTGATGTCTCCATGAAATCTGAGCTGTTTTTTTTTTTGTGGCTTTTATATGCAAGTGTACATCTAAAAGTTGGCAAAATGAACTTTAAGCACATATGCAAATGTAAAATTTACAGTGTTTACTTGTAATGTCTCAAAATAAAATGTGTTTAAAAGACTGAGGTCGGTATCATTTTTAAAAGTTTTTGAAACGTATTTATTTGATCAAAAATATTAAAACAGTAATAATGCGAAATCAGTTTTGCTAAGCTTTTATTTTTTTATTTATTATAAGCTGTCACTTAAACTGTTCTCTAAAGGTTATTTGCTAACTCAAAATAAAATAAAAAATCCTGTTTCAATATGTCAATATAGCCATTTGAATCCCCATTTCATAAGGTGTAACATGATATTTTACTATTGAAAAATGCTTATACTGCTATCAATATCACCAACCCTGTTACTCTTTAAATGCAGAATTTATTGAAAACACAAATAGTACCTGGCAACCCACAGAGAGGCCAGGTGCACCCGGTCCGCATGCGGGGGTGGATTATCTTTTCAAACAACTGAATAGAGGCTGGGTTGCTGAATAAACAAACCAAAGAGGTGATGTCTCGGCCGCCTTTGCTCTCTTGAAGCAAGCAGCAGATAAGCACGTCATTCTGGATATTCAATTATCCTATACTTCAGTGTGCATTCAGCATAGTGAGATAAAATACTTGCTAAGAACTTGATTATACAGTACATTTAAATTTACATTTGGCTTAAAATCTGTTTCCATGAATGCTACTTATAGTCAAAACAACATCTCCATACACGCCCACATGATTTTATTCACAATACAGTCATTATGTTGACCATATGTCCAGTACAGTTTGTCTAAAACTCGGTTTTAGCATTGTTGCAGCTAATGGTTTCCGCTGTTTGTTCACATTCACTGGTGGTAATTATAGACATCACTTAGAAAGATTTAACCTGCTCAAGTCTGGTAAATTCTACTAATGAGAGATCTGACATTTAGTAAACTCTCAAGACTTGTATCACTTCTGCCTTTGGTGTCTCAGTTGGAGTCCCTTGCAGAAAGGTCAAGCTCATCTCTTTGAGCGATTGCCTGGCCGAGTGATTGTGACTCAGATTGGAAAGGTGTTGATGATGTATGAAACAGATCCGGGCTTACCTGGTTCACGTCTGGACTGACTTGGGGGGCTACATCACACTGGCTCATCAATCAGACTTGAACAGTCTTTATTTAGCTTCCTTTCAATGGTTTCATACAATGATACATCTGACACAAAGGCAAAAAATAATGCAATAAATTGTAAAATTGTATTATTTAGATAATCATACAGACATTTTAAACCAAAGAGAGATTAATAATCAGAAATATTAATATTATGCTCTATTATAATTCTGTGAAACCCATTTCTTCAACAATTAGGCCTGAGGAAAATTATACAGATTTTTACATTGATAAGATTTTAGTATAAAAAAGAGTATTTCTGCTTATTGTGTTTTTTTTTTCTTCTCATGCACACATTGCACTATATATATATATATATATATATATATATACACACACTATCATTCAAAAGTTTTGGGAAAAAATAATTATTTTATTCAGAAAGGATGCATTAAATTGCAAAAGTAACAGTAAATACATTTATAATGTTACGAATAGTGCTGTCAAACAATTAATCGCGATTAACCGCGTGCAAAATAACATTTTTTGTTTACATAATATATGTGTGTATACTGTGTATATTTATTATGTATATATAAATACAAACACATGCATGTGTATATATATGTTAAATATATTTAGATATAATGTAAACTATAAGAATATAAATATATACATGTAAATATTTTAAAAATATTTACTGTATGTGTGTGTATTTATATACTAAATATAAATACACATAATAAATATATATATACTACACAATAAATATACACAGTGCACATACATGTATTATGTAAACAAAAACTTTTATTTTGGATGCGATTAATCGCGATTAATCGTTTGACAGCACTAGTTACAAAAAAAAATAAAATAAAAAAATAAACAAATGCTGTTCTTTTAAATTTTTTATTTAGCAAATGGTCCTGAAAAACAAAATGCAGCATTATTATTGTTAATAATAATAACATTTCTTGAGGAACAAATCAGCATATTAGAATAATTTCTGAAGGATCATGTGACACTGAAGACTGGTGTAATGGTGCGGAAAATTTAGCTTTGCCATCACAGGAATAAATTACATTTATTATATTATATTATTATTATATTTTAAAAAATATTAAAATAAAGAACAGTTTTTTAAATTATAATAATATTTCACAATATTACAGTTTTTACTCTATTTTTGATCACATAAATGCAAATTTGGTAAGCATAAGAGAATTTAAAAAAAATAATAATAATAAAACCTTTAAAACAAGCACATGTAGTTTGTATATAATCAAATGCATTAAAAAATTAATCCTGTAGTCAAGCCACAGGTGTGTCCTGACTAATTTCTTGGAAAAAAGCACAACTAGGATGCCAAAGAACATATTGTTTAACTAATATTATTTAAATATTCTTCAAATCAAACTCAAAACACCTGTACATCTAAAAATTCTTCATGCATATTGATTTGTTCTTGTTGTCTGAATCTCTTTGCACTAGTAACTTGCTTTGGCAACTTAGAAAATGTAAAAAATGAAAACTCTAAAAAAAATTACCTGTTGCCGAAATCTTTATCACACAAGGTGTTCCTTTTGTTTTGTAGTGAGGGGTTCTGGTCCAACAGAATGATGCAGAAAGAGGGGGAGAGAGTGAGAAAGTGAAGCAGAGAGGAGGGGTCTGGCTGTGGAGTTCCTTGATGCAGTCTGTGCAAGGACTGAATGCTAATCAGACAGAGGCCTTTCCCCATGCTTACAGCAGTGCACATACATCTTGTCAGCCCCTGCAATGACACACACACACAAACACACAGAGCAACATACATACACATTACAGATTCAGATCCAAGGGCCCTTCTTTACAGCATTAATAACTCAAACTGGTTACTTTTGCTTTATTCATGGTGTGAAAACACGCTAAATAACATAGCCTACGTGCACATATTAACATTTTATAGACAAACAAATGCATATGTAATGATTCCCCCTGGGGACCGGATTGATCGTCTGTCATCACCACTGCAGGAGCTCTGGAGGCAGATGTTTTAAATGATCATTTAAAGGGTAAATCACACTTGCCAGAGTAAAATCTTTTCTGAATGGTGAAGGCGTAGGCTGCTGCTAACAGCTAAATAATTCAACAATATTGATGTGACAATACACAAGCTTTGCCTGACATTTATCATACAAAATGAGAGCATGCAACGAGATGGAGATTATGATGCTCTTTGTAGCAACAGTCTGCACACTTTTCTGTAACAAAAAAAATAAATAATAATAATGATAAATAAATTAATAAACATATTTGTGTATTTATGTGTCTTTAAAGAAAAAACCCTATATTGCTGTATTTTTGCTTTGACATGATCACTATAGAAAGTACATTGTTTTGAAAGGCAGTGTTATAACATTACTTTTTTAATACAGAGGCCTACTACTTTTATATATATACTATACTATTACTACTACTACTACTATTCTAATAATATATTCTACATAAATAATCTAATATTTTTCTAACAAACAAAACAGATCTTCGTAGGAGATGTGTGGGCAGGAAAGACATAAAAACATTAAAACAGTCTATCATATTCTGAGGTAAATAGCGTTCTCTACTGGTTAGATAAAATACTACAGGGTCGCATTTTTTTTCTTTTCCACGTCGTTATAGCTACATTTAGGACAGATCTCCCAAACCTTATTACAATAATGAATCCACGTGAGAAATCTGAAATTGTGTTCAAAGCCATGGAAATTAGAGCAATGGAGAACAACTATGAATAATTTATAAGCTTACGTCTTATGTCAGCATAATTCTGAGACAACAATATAAGAATTTTAAACACTTTTTCTGCTTAACAAAGTCTAACCACATCTGCAGAATCCCATTGCCTTTTGGGAGAATCATTTGTTCTCCCATTACTCCCTTGTAGAACTGGTTAAGCTTAAATGTTATGGTTTCAATGGATGAAAATTACAATTTAACAATACATTTCACATGGCTGCCACCAAATAAATTAACACGTAGACAATATTTATTTTTATTTTCTCGAAGAAATAGTACCTTACAATATACAAAACAATATTAGTCTACAGTAATAGTACTGAATACTGAAGTCCTCAGAGGTCAATTTCACTACTATCCATAACTGAGACGTAAGATGGAGGCAGTTGTGTCGATTGCGCTGGTTTCAGTTACCCAAAAAAGCGTTGTCACGAATATTAAGAAACATCTGACTTCTGAACACTATAATTGATCAGAATCTAGCATTTTATGTGGAATTCATGAATATTTGTCTTCTTTGTGAACATTTAACAGCTATAACCACCATTTACATTTATTAAAGCATCTCAGAAATTGCTTTGTCTTAAATAATGTTATTCTAAATAATTATTTAACCATAAAAGACATAAAAAGATAGTATACTGAAAAATATATTGTTTTTCTACCATCTTGGTAACACCAGAAGTTCACAAACATGTCATATTGTGAGGCTGTGCTGGGCAGCAAGTTGCCGAGATCAGTGTGTTCTGAAGCAGCCCAGCATGACAGGAACCGGAGCCAGCGTTCCTCGTGTGCTTTTATTTATTTAACCCAAGACAAACCCTAGAGAGAGAGAGAGAAATACAGAGAGTAGGAGAAAGAAAGAAGGAGTCTCGATTCATTCAGAACCCAAAGAAAGCACCACAGCCCTTGATAGACAACAGACACGTGGTAGCAGTGAAACTAGAGGAGACTCTTGGGCCTTTTCTAAATCTTTCATCTTGGCTGCAGCACTGAGAGAAAATAAGTGCAAAGATAGAGAGGGAATTAGGGGATCTATATAACTAAAATGAATGGCTATACACTGGAATTGCAGTAGATGGTTTCGGTATACAGAATGTTTATATCGTCTTACCTTAATTTCAGATGCATAGACACATAATTTAGATTTAGACAGATCGATATAGAAAAACAAAGACAGAAATACAGACAAACATAGAAATACATA
>JAFVLL020003270.1:0-15229 GCA_021397915.2 Tor tambroides | reverse complement strand
ATATATAAAAGATTACAATTTGCATATAAACGGATGTACTGTTACTTCCTCTACAGTCAAAAACTTGGGTGTTATATCAGACAGCAACCTGTCTTTTGAAAATCAGATTTCACGTTATAAAAACATCTAGAGAAACATCACCAAGCTACGGAACATGTTACCTGATTCTAATGCAGAAAAGCTAGTCCATGCATCCATGACCGTATCAGTTACAAAATATTACTACTTATAAAGGCTCTAAATAGTTTAGCTCTTGCGTGCCTAACCAGTCTTCTCTCAAGCTACAATCCATCGTGCTCCCTAAGGTCGCAAAACTCTGGACTTTTTTTAGTACCTAGCAAAATAGCAAAGTCCACTAAAGGAGGTACAGGTAGTGCTTTTTCGCATTTGGCTCCCAAACTCTGGAATAGCCTTCCTGATAATGTTTGGGGTTCAGACACACACTCTCTGTTTATATCTAGATTAAAGACACATCTCTTTAGACAAGCATTCACAGTGTATCTTATAAACTTGTACTTCAGTTGTATCTGATCAAATGCACATAATCCCTTTTTGCTTGTTTTGAACAGCAGCTATGCTAATTTTTTCTCTATTTACTTCTCTGTTTCCGCCACGAGATGGATATCCCGAGGTAACTAGGAATTACACTAATTTCAGTTTGGATACAGCCCTTACGAAGATTTGAGATGATGGAACACCTGGCTGAGGAGAGATGATGCCTACCCCTTCGAGGACTTCAAATGACCCTAAACCAACATACAAAACTACCATATTTTCCTATAAGTTTGATCGCAACATATAACCACTGCTGTTAATCGTGTTCACTGTTTCTGTTTGAATACGTGTCATTAACTCACTGCATGACTTTTTTTCAATATGGACATCGCCTTAACAGTCATCAATGATAAGCTACTCCTAAAAGTAATGTAGAAACTTTAACTTTCTGTTAAGCTGCTTCGCAACAATTTGTATAGTGAAAAGTGCTATACAAATAAACATGAACTGAATTGAACTGTTTCTGTGGGAATTTTTGTGTCCATTCTTCCAGTGTACTTGTGAGGTCAAGCACTGATGTGGATAAGAAGGCCTGGCATGCAATTCAGTTAATCCTTTCCAGTTGGTAAAGGAATTTGACAAAGCTGGCTTGGTGCTTGATGTTATTCACCTGTGGCAATGGATTAGACTGAAACACTTGAATTCAGGTGTGTCCCAATACTTTGGTCTGTATACTGTAGTGTATGTTTAATAAAACAGTATAATGAATACAAACACACTGATTTACCACAAATCCCTAAATTAAGGTCAAACTGATCTCTGACTTCAGAAGGGAGATTTTGTCTCTTTTTGGGATTACTGCACTATTTACATTGCTTTTCATATGGGAAATTATAAATGCTGATCTGTTCTTTACAGTCAACAGCTTCTTTCATGAGGCATGACAGAAATGACATACAAGAGCATTACACTGGATGCCTCAGTAAGCATTCAACATGAACCGTGCATTATGGGAGATTGAAAGAAAAAAAACACTTAAAACAGCCCAGCCTGTATAGAGATGAGCTGGTTGAAGACTAACATATGACACATTACACAATGCTCTAATCCTACAGAGACATGGGCACAGAGAGTATTATATAAAAGGGCATGTATTGCCATTAGAGAGGCTTTCTGAATGTTACAGAGAGGATGACGACAGCAGAGCAGAGGTCTCTCACTGTCTTCATTTTTAATCTTTGACTGTCTTGACTCTTGAACCAAGTGCAATGGTCATAACCTCGAAAAGTATAAATGCTTTATCCTCATGTGGCCTTCAAACCATGCTGATTTATAAATTTGTGAAAGAACTCTACAGACAAATTCACTGGTCCATGAAACACCATAAAACCCAGAAAACATCTAAATGTAGAAATGAACCAATCCAAGAAGGAAAATGTAAGCACTGGCCTAAGTGTGAATTAAAACTGTTGAATAACAGCAGGGTTTGCCTGAGAAGCAAGGCCAGCACTTGATAATAGTATCACTGAATTGTTGACTGTAATGAAAGATCTAACATTTTTCACTCAAAGGCGTGCAGTATCCAAAACAATATTTCCCCATTGAAACAGAGTATTGATATATTAAATACATTTTGTGATTCCAGAAGTTTTTAAGAAATGCATGTTCTTCAGTTATCAATAGTTATTGAGGGAAAATAAAAATAGGATGTCAGTTTGCACCCTAATTTATGTCATTTGAATTTATTAAATTAAAAAACAAAGCAAGCACCACTTCTAAAATCTCAAGATTTAGAGAAATCCATCTACCCTAAATACAGATTAGTTAAAAACATATCTTGAAAGAAAAGCTAATGATGCTTCAAGTCACCTCAATACCTAAAGCATAAGGCATAGAGCCAGTTCTTAGCACTCACTCAAAGGGGGCGTATAAGGCTTTCATCATATCTAACATTCTCCCTGATAACAGTGATCTGGGGGAGGACTCAATGAAGTGCCCTCATGTTCATCCCACATCACATCCTCCTGAATGATATTCAGCCAGTCAGACCCTTAATCACCAGATCACAAACATAAGAGAGAGGATTTCCATCCAGGGACTGGGAGTGAAGTGTCTATGTGCCGCTGGGATTGTAAGTGTGTGGTGTGGTTGAGTTCACTGTACACCATTAGTGTCCAGATAAAGCTCCAGTGGTTTGGCTGAAGCAGAGAGGATTAGTAAGGGAAGCTCTAGTGGATCATGGAGCCATAATGGCTCTGCTGGGGACTGTTAGAAAAGTCCATACTGAATACTATTTAAACAATTTACTAAAAGCTACATTACCTTCAGCGGAACACAGGCATGACAGAACAGCAACAAGACGAGTGTGATTCAATCTATCAACAATATGTCAGACAAAATTTGGCCAGTTAATTTGTAAGCTTCTTTACCAATGAAAACAGTTCCAAAAGAATCCCAAGCATCAAGTTATGCAACACAGTCTGGAACAGAGAAAGATTCCAGTGCTGTAATAATACACATCAGCACATTTGAAACGCCGACTGGCCAAATGCCCTTTGAATGCAATATATAAAATAATGTAAATCGTGCTTATCAGAATTTAAATTAAGAGACACCCGACGAGAACAAATATGTTAGACTTAGATCCCACTCTGTTTCATTTAATTAGAAATATGATGAAAGAATTAATCATTTACTGACCTGACAAATCACAGTGTGATTGTTTATGGTTTATCCAATTAAAATTAGATTGATTTTCTAATGTCCAAAAGATATGTTCTATCAATTTTATGAAGCGTGTAGAGAATGGGACTGATTCATTTACACAAAATAATTTTTAAGTTGTTTATTTCTGATTGTTTATACACTTAAATTACGAAAACTGTTTTCCTTTTACCTTTGTGCTAGCAAATAATTGTATCTTTTGTTGATTACAAAAGGATAATTCAAAATGTACTAATGTGGGATTGGAGTAAGAATTCTCTCTTCCTCTTTCTTTGGATATTCCTCACAATGCATATTAATTTAGTGTGAGTTCCTGACATTTATATATATATATATATATAATGTGCATTTATCCACCTTATACCTTCATCAGATCGCTGACACAGTTGAACAATGGTTATTATGACAATATTTGAAGAGTGAAATGAATTCTGCAATAAGAGTGAATAGAGTATCATGTTCTTTTTCCTTCCCACTTACCATTATGAGTCACATAAAAACACTCCTGATGCGTATTTCCAGTAATGTGACAAGGTTTCAGCAAATTTGTTTACAATTAAAGATAGAAAATATATTACATAAACCGCCAACAAAGTTTGTTTTTTCCTGTCCTCCAAACCAGCTTTCTCAAATTATTTCCAGGACTCACCTCATGCCCTTGTGGCACTCAACAAATTATGTGCTGCCATAGTAACAAAGGCGAAAACCTCGGACTGGCTTCAGGAATTCCTGTTTTAGGTTATGTAAAGAGTGTGAAAATTTCACAGATATAGCCACTGGCACAAAGCCTGGTTGAGCCTACACTGCACGAGAATGTACATATAGGGGTCTCACTTAACTTATGTGCCTTGGCTATATAAAATGACTGTATAGCCAAGCTGTCTGTGAAATGTATGCCTTCTCCCTATAGGTGATAATAAGAAAAGACTTTAAAATTGTAACAAAAGATTTACATTTCAAATAAATTATATTCTTTCAAACTTTCTATTCATAAAAATGTCCTGACCAAAAAAAAAAAGAAAGGCTGCTGAAAATTCAGCTTCGCCATCACAAGAATAAATTACATTTTAAAATTAAATCAAAAATTAAAATCAAAAACAGTTATTATAAATTGTAATGATATTTCACAATATTACCGCTTTTAATTGGTTTTCTTGAAAAAAAAAAAAAAAAAAAGAAGCAGCCTTGGGGAGCATAAAAGACTTGTTGCAAAAGCGTGAAAAATGTTACCGCAAATTTTACCCCAAACTTTTGAACAGTAGTATATATTCTAGTTGTGATTGTTGTGTCATACACAACACAATTACAGTGTCATAGATATTTCCCAAAAAATGTGGAAGGTATAACTAATATTTTTAAATGTGGCAAAAAAAAAAACACTGCTAGCTAATTTTACTAACCTGTACAACAATTATATGAAACCTATACGAAGCCTTTACATTGCCCTATATCATTGGTGCCGCTGTTTTTTTTTATCGAGTATCTAGTGCTTGTGAGCAGTGTGTAGGTGTTTGGGTCAGGGGGTTTGCGGGGGCTGGGTATCGTACAGCCGGCTGGTCAGATAAAAGTTAATCCTGTCTTAACGTGTGGATAGGGAAAAATGGACAGATCTGAGCATTAAAGCAAAACCTTTAAAAAATGATGTTTTCACCCAACGTGGTAAAAGAAAATAAAGATAAATGGCAGTATTACTGAGATGCTATACCTGACTTGAGGTACTAGACAGCTGCTGAGCGAAAAAAAAAAAAAAAATGCTTCAAAGCAGCCTTCTCATTGAATAACATCAACATCAGCGCACAAAGGCTGAACACTTCAGGGTAAAAGCCTTACAGGCCTTTAGTACAGCTGTATTTCTACTTTGTGTTCCTTTCTATTGTTAAAAAAAGCTCATTTTGTTAATGACCTCTGAAACCCATGTACTGTATGGCATGTTTCCACTCTTCACTCTGTCTGTCAACAACTGCATCTGTCAATCTGTCAGCAAGCTCTCTGAAAACACACAGAGATGTGACAAACAACACACAAACACAAAAACAAGACAACTCCATCAATGCTAGCCACAGATGGCAGATAGGACTTTCAGGAAGACAGACCATGATCTATCCACTCGATCCACAAAGGGAAGGGAAAAGAAAGCTGAAGGCAAAGGTTAGGAATGGCAAGGAAAGGAAACGTATGAATCGGACAAGCAAAGGAAAAGGACGGGAAAAGAAAAGGAACAGGCAATGGAAAGTAAAGTAAAGATGAAATGAAAAGAAAGGAACAGGGAGGGAAAGGAAAGGGACAAGAAAATGGGTATCACTTTAGTATAGGGACCAATTCTCACTATTAACTAGTTGCTTATGAGCATGCCTATTATAAACATATTGGCTGTTTATTAGTACTTATAAAGCAAATATTCTGCATGACCATATTATACATCTCTAATCCACTTAATAACTACCTTACTATTAATAAGCAGCAAATTAGGAGTTTATTAATGCAAAAGTCGTAGTGAACTGTTTGTAATAGCGAGAATTGGATTTTAAAATAGTGTGACTGAAAAGTGAAAGAATTATAACAAGAGAAAAAAATCAATTTGTTTCCCACAACCCAGTAGTTTTTAGTGTATAATATATCTCCAGAGCTGACCATGTAAACTTGGCATGCTTTTTCCATAGCCAAGCCCCATCTAGAAAACCCCAAGGCCAAAAACACAGGGAAAAATATAGGTCTGTTTCTCTCGTTATCTGTTATCTCACGACAGCTTGCAGATAGGCTCTTTAATAGGATTCGACAGAAGGTTGTAGCCTGCTTTCAGGAAATCCTCCCCTGCTTATACCTGAGCGTGCCTTCGCTTTATGTGTCAGAGCGACTGACTGTACAATCTGTGGCAGAACGGCACTGCTACAATAACATGTATCTGCTAACGGATGATGCATTATAATAGTGGAGATCAATTGAACTACAGACAACGAAAATGGCATGATTAAAGAAAAGATTAAACTGTACCTAATTGTACAGTGTCTATTTTTGTCAAGCTGTAAGTACTGTGCTTTGTTTCCACAGGTCAAGAGCTTGAAGTTTAGACATAAAAATGCTGTCTCAATTAGGTTAAAGCAATCATCTTCATCTCACATTTATAAAATTAAGATTGCTCCATGAAAAGAGTGATAAATTATATTACTTAAAAAAAAAATTCTTCCATGCCTCTGATGCACTATAGGACATCATTAATGAACCTGTGATCAGATGTGATTTGATTGGACTAAGTCGGGGGGCTGCTCAGCTGGTGTTGCACTTTTCTGTATCAATTAACATCCAAGTTGACAAAAACAGATCAGATACTGCTACACTTGGTGTCTAGTCTTTATCATGCAAATTTACCAATATGGCAAATGGCTAAAGTGAGTTCTTCCTGTAGAGAGTGTGTTTGTGTGTGTGTTAGTGGACCACATATCAAATTGTTTATTGCTTATGAAGAATACTACTCTTCAAAAGTTTGGGTTCAGATTTTCTTGGAAAGAAATCAATATTTTTATTTATTCAGCAAGGACACATTAAATTGATCAAAAGTTACAAGAAAGATTTCTATTTCAATAAAATTCTGTTTTATTGAACTTTCAATTCATCAAAAAATCCTCAAAGAATCAGAGTTTTCAACACTGATAATTAGAAATGTTTTATGAGCACCAAATCAGCATACCGTGAAAAGCTCAGTCTGGTTGATTACCGTCTGTACTGATTTGTAGCAGGATGCTTAGAGTGGTTGCTTGCTTACTTCTTTTAATGTAATGTGTATGTTTTTTTTAAATTTTGTATTAAGCTACTGTTTGAGTTTCTGAAGCAAAATTAGTATAGAAATACTGTCACATAAGATCTGATCTGAAATGATGACAAAATAGAAAGGGGATGTTTCTTTTTGTCAAGTTACCAAAGAGAAGCATGAAAGCAGAAAAGGACATGATGTCCCAGTGCCCTCATTGTGCTGGAGGGTGTCCTCCCTGATCTTTATGGACACCTTGTTCGAGTGGGAGAGTGATATCTTATTGGAGTTATGGCACTATTAGCTTGAGATGTGCCACTAGTAAAGTACCACATGCTCGCTCCAATTGTGAATGTGACTCTGGGATTGACATAAAAGGTCTAGAGGTGGATCTCCCATCCTAAGAAGTCATCAAACTGATTTGGAAGTCAAATCCATCAGCACACAGTCTTCACAAACACAGCTAAATCTCGGGTATATTCCAGTGCTTTCTGACAACACTAAAGCCAGCCTTTCTAAACTCTAGTGGATGACGAGGAGAACGTCTGTATGTTCATTTTGTGTCATCAACTAATCCTTTAAAAGTCCATCCATCCACCCCCAGAGTAAAACCAAATGAAGAAAAAAAAACTCCAGTTCTCCAGTTATGTAATCCAACAAATAGAGTATCAAGGGAACACACAACTCTTTAAGATCACTTTCAGTCTGATAGACCAATACATAGAAAACAATTAACCTTTAGTGCAATTTCCCAGTAATGGCCTGTCTTAATTGCAAGAGTAATGTGTCACGGCTCAACCAGGTATATTTAACGATGCTTAAACCACTAATCCTCCTGAACAAAAATATGCAATTGCATGTGACATTCCAGGCTGAAACATAATCACTTATGTAACGGAGAGACCGTCATTTGACAAACATACAGTTGCTTTATAATCTCTCTATGCATCTCAAGCCATCTCTATTTCAGATTCTAATAGAGTGATACAGTAGGGTTATGCATTGCTAAGGTCATGTTGGATTGATCAGAGAAAATTTTTAATTTAAATTTACCATTTTTGTTGCCTCTGAAAAGTGAAAAGTTGTAGAGTTGCTGTTTATGTTTTGTCTGCAGCTGAAAGGTGCATTAACACTGACAGTAATTAAATCTCTGGAGGTCAACATGCTGTACTGTTGGTTGCTAACAGCTGTATCCACATGCATCAGACGAGCATCACTATTAATTTTTTATATAAAGTGTTAGTTTACCCATAGGACTTTTCATTCATTCATTCATTTTCAAAAGACAGATGATATATATATATATATATATATATATATATAAATATAAAAGTTACGCACATAAATATTGTAGAGCACATCTAAAATGGTAAACTGACTTCATTGGTTCCTGTGAAAACTCAAACAAGCTTGCTTGACATGCAAAATTCACTGGTTCTCACATGAAGCTTACGTTCACCAAACTTGATGTGCTCTATGTATGTGTATAAAAGAATAAAAGCCTAAATTAAATCTGTTCATCATATAAAGGGAACATGTGTATTCAAACTTGGATTAAACCACTTGATTCATATGGATTAATTTTACAATGTTGTCATGAACTTTTTGACTTAAACTTGAAAACAAGTTTTGGTTGTGTGGACTTATAGTGGAGAAACAGAAAAATCTCAGGCTTCATTATAAATATCTTCATTCATATTTTAAAGATGAACAAAAGTCTTAAGAGTTTGGAATGACATGAGGGTGAGTAAATGATGAGTAAATTTTCATTATTGGATGAACTAACCCTTTAATATTCTCCTGTTCCATCTTAATATGCAGAGACAAATGTAAGTAACCCATTCAAAGTTTGACTTCCCTTAAGCATTATCAAAAGATTGTAGAAATACAGCTGTATTTCTACTTTGTGTTGCTTTCTATTGTTAAAAAAATACTCATTTTGTTAATGACCTCTGAAACCCATGTACTGTATGGCATGTTTCCACTCTTCACTCTGTCTGTCAACAACTGCATCTGTCAATCTGTCAGCAAGCTCTCTGAAAACACACAGAGATGTGACAAACAACACACAAACACAAAAACAAGACAACTCCATCAATGCTAGCCACAGATGGCAGATAGGACTTTCAGGAAGACAGACCATGATCTATCCACTCGATCCACAAAGGGAAGGGAAAAGAAAGTTGAAGGCAAAAGTTAGGAATGGCAAGGAATGGAAACATATGAATCGGACAAGCAAAGGAAAAGGACGGGAAAAGAAAAGGAATAGGCAAAGGAAAGTAAAGTAAAGATGAAATGAAAAGAAAGGAACAGGGAGGAAAAGGAAAAGGACAAGAAAATGGGTATCACTTTAGTATAGGGACCAATTCTCACTATTAACTAGTTACTTATGAGCATGCCTATTATAAACATATTGGCTGTTTATTAGTACTTATAAAGCACATATTCTGCATGACCATATTATACATCTCTAATCCTACCCTATACTACACTTAATAACTACCTTACTAACTATTAATAAGCAGCAAATTAGGAGTTTATTAAGGCAAAAGTCGTAGTGAATGGTTTGTAATAGCGAGAATTGGATTGACTTGTTTGTTTGAGCAACCCGACATGGCTCAACCAATGCGTTTGGAGGCAGAACTATCCAGTAACTGCCATTCAAAACAAATGACTGCTGGTCAGTTCAAAAGGATGTAGATGTGAACGCCCCATTTAACTGAAGATCTGAAGACTGTTCTTGTAAAATACCGTCAGGAATATGACACTTAGCTGTGTATAGAAACCACCAGGGGTACACAACCCCAAGGACCTGCCTCCCTGGTACAGAGCTCATAGGTACTCATCGGTATTTTGTGGATTGCATCAGTCAAAGTGGCTTGTTTTTCCCAAAGCATCTGTGTTTAGTTAATTCAAGTTGAGAGGTCAGTGAGGCTTTCAGCATGAGTGACAAACAGGTGGTATTTAGTAAGGGGCTTCGAAGCCTAATGGGAATTCATCATTTTATTTTGAATTCTTCCCAGCTTGGATACTATGTACTGATGAAGCAACCAGTTGTATGTTTGCAACTGACAAAAGTCCTCAGCTAAAATTCAAGTCCAATTTTGTTTGGATCCGGCTCTTAATTAAGCTCTGAAACAGAAGACTGCTCTGTTTGCAATCTGTCCTGCAGTACTCAACTCATAAATGGTTTGTCGGCAGAGCCGAAGAGACGCCAGCGCCAAATGTTTGTGGAAGTTCCTTGTAATCCATCTGTTGCATTAGCAAAGCCTCAAGTTTGTTCCCTCAGAGACAATTTTCTTCCTCTAACTTACTCTGCTTAACTCCCCATGAGACGTTCGAACCATTAAATGCTCTGGCAAATTAGTATAATTGGTTTATTTGTATTTCATGAGTCACATAACAAACATGTCAGGTTAGGATTTAATTTGTCTCTCTGTTGTGCAACTAATATGTGCATTGTGATTCAGACAACAGGCGAGATTGAGAGAACAGGAAGAGGGTTATGATTTAGAGCGACACACCGATGAATCACAGCACAATAGCTCCATGCTAATCTATCATCATAAAACACAGGCGCACCAGACCGCAGTCCCACGATCCTCTGCTTTTACGATCACACTCGCAGATACAGCATATCTGCATGCACCACCCTGCCTCATGAAAGGTGAAGGACTGGTTATATCAGCCGGCACATTTCGTCAACCTGTGACAGCTTGTTGCATATGAGCGATTGATATTGATTACTGTGGTCGACAGCAAAGCGTGCAATTACACTAGGACAAAGATGCACTTCAGATAATCTTTGGGCAGTTAACGTGCTACAGATTGCTTCTTGTTGTTCTCCATCAATCCTAATATGTCTTGCTTAAAGGGACAGTTCAGCTTTAAATGAAAATTCTGTTACCCTCATGTAGTTTTCAACCTGTATAACTTTATTTTTTCTGTGGAACATGAAAGAGGATATTCTGAGAAATGTCTTTTTGTGTTTTTGGGTACATACAATGGAAGTCAATGGGGATCAGTGTTGTTTTGTACTCCATTGACTTTCACAGCAAAATATCTTCTTTTGTGTTCCACATAAGAACGTAAGTCATACAGGTTTGGAACGACATGAGGTTGAATTTTTATTTTGGGGTAAACTATTCCTTTTGAATAAAACTTACAGAGGGTGCACTGAAACTAAAACGGACTGCATTTGCTTCTCAGGTAATTCAATTCAATTTTAAGGATGTTTAGATATTTCACTGAAGCAACAAAATATTGATTTAGAAAATGATTGCACTGTGCAGCTCACTCTTGGTCTTGCATGAAGGTCAAAGGTTAACATCTGTCAGTAACAGATCATTGCGTGCTATGCCAGAGCCAGCCCGGGATTAGATCCAGACCCCATCGTTGCATCGTTATAGCCACTTGTTTTTCCACCAGCACACATGCTCAGGCACACACGTCGAGCTCGGCACTGTATGGATTAACCCCATCTAAGACAGAGCACGATAATGATAAAATAACCACATGAGACCGCAGGGCTCTATCTAATCTAGTCTACAGGCTGCCATGATTGAAAACCGGACTCCAAACAGAGAGGCAGGCAGAGGTCCATAATAGGATTTACATCTGGGACAGACAAGAGCTCTACAGATATAGATATACAACAGGAACGGATGACTCGCACCTGATGCCCACAAGAATCACTTTAAAGATGCGTCGATCAATGGAACAAACACAAAAAAGCACAGAATAGGGAAAGGCTTGACGTAACCCACGTGCCCCTTCAATACGTTGTCTGTCTGAACCCAAATAATCACATGCTAAATAAACCATTTCCAAGAATTCAATCAGAGCTGCCATTCCATGGAGCTCCATTCATACATGTGAGTGAAAACAAACAGGCAGAGGAATCTCAGGCAACAGTTGTCAATTCTAGAGTGGCACAAAGACAAAGAGTAAGAAACAACTACTCACTTGAGTCGTCCGAATCGTAGCCTTCCACGTCTGGCTCTTCCTCTTTCTTGCTGGCCACGAGCGCGGTGGCGCCAAAGGCTTGGTCCAGGTCATCCTCATCCCGTTTGGGGTCCACGGCTGGGCCCTCCGACTTCTGGCTGGTAGAGGTGCTCCTCAGGGAGCCAGCACGGCTGAGGGCCGGGGGAGCTGTTGGGGGGAGACCCCGTGGGTAACGGGGGAAATAGTCAGATATCTGCTTGATGGGCTGAATGGGACCTGGACATACATCAATGGCCATGTGCTCCTGGATGCTGATGGTCGTCTTCTCGCCTTTGCGTTGTGTCATTCATGCAGCCCTTTTAAGGATGTGCCACCACCCCTGAACCCGGCAAAGGGAGGGTGGTAACAGTATAAAAAAAAAAAAAGAAGAAGAAATAAAGAAAATGAAATAAAAAAACAAGCTTCAAAAGTCAAATCTTCTTTGCTCTGGTAATCTCTTAGTGTCCCTGAAGAGCAACTGAGCGTGTCTTGGTGTGTAAGTGCATGTGTGTGTGAGTTTGCGATCGCAGCGGTGGGCTACATGAGAGGCTGTGGGCTGCTCCAGCACACTGTGGTCATGCCGTCTGCCTTTGAGCTGTGCTCAGACCACTACAGCACACTAAGACTGTTACCGGGATGAATGCATGTGGGAGAGAGGGAGAGAGAGGGAGGGGGCAGGATTATACGGAGGGACAGAGGGATTGGCTGATGTCATTGCTTAGCAACATGACGGTAAACAGGAACCGGGCGCGCGGCTACTTAATTATGCTATTAGTCCATCTGTTGGAGAGAGAGCGGCTGGGTTATCTCTGTGTTCCTCCTCTCCCTTCAGTCTAGCTTTTGACTGAACCGCCGTCGCAGACGAGTGCGGCATGTACTAAACTCCAGCACAATTACCAGCAACAGGTGCTAAACGCCTAAAGCCACACGTGCCGGGTTATACATCCATTCAGCAATTCAAATAGTACAATGGGGTAAAAGCAAAAGGTAGATAAGAAGAAATTCATTATTTATAATGCATTTTAATCCAGTATTTGTAATTTACAGATAGTGTAATGCATATGTGCATGTATGAATATTAAAAGGATAGTTCACCCAAAATTAAAATTCTGATATTATTTACTTCACCTCATGTCATTCTAAACTTTATGAATTTATTTCTTCTACAGAACATGAAATAGGAATGACTTTCAATGTATTAAAAAAAATAAAATTATATATATATATTTTTTTATTAAATTCTTTTGTGTTCCACAGAGGAAAGCAAGTCGCACAGCTTTGGAACAAGCATGAGTAAATGAGATCATTTCACATATAACAGGCTAAAGAGTTAACATTTAGCAACTTGTTGCTAATTGGCTTGATTTGGTGTTCTAATATGCTGCCTTTCAGGCATTTTTAAGAGTGGCAAAACAGTCTTTAGGGTCACTGTATTCATAACACTTATCTACATGAACTTCACGTAAACTGATTTCTGTGTCATGACAAATAACGATGGTAGAGACATTTACTGGGAAAATTGCATCAGTCCTCTGTTGCTTTATGAAAACTAGCAGGGGGCTATTCAACCTGTCCTCTGCTTTACAGCTATGATCAATTACAGGCAAAAGCCATTTTCACATTTTACAATAGCAAAGATTTATAGTGAAAACAGTGAGTAATCCTGATGCTCTCTCTTAAGGGACCTAGAAAAAATGACAATGCAGTGCTCTTGACTGACGGTGTCGCTTTTAACAAGCGAAGAGGAATGAGGAAAATAATGAATGATGGCGAGGGATATACATAGGATAAAGCATGATGTTAATCATGGTTTGAAATGGTCGTTCATAATTTAGATCCGAATGTTTGCCATTTCCCACATGGTATCATTAGGAGACAAAACCTGGCAATTCATTTACTCTTATAATTAAGGAGTCGCCCCCATGCTCGTTGCAATTCTTCAGCGGAAAACACTTAGTGAGAACGAAGCTCATTATTTTCTGTCTATTTCCGTTATTCCTTCTGGAGATCCTTTCTTTTGTGCTTCCGGAAGACTCATGGTTAAAAAAAAAGAAAAAAAGAAAGAAAAACGCAGAAAAAAGTTTGATTACCTCCAAAGAGTGCTTCACAAGAAAAGTAGCACAGCTGCTACCATTTGTCATGCTGATAATGTGCAGGTTATTAATTTATTGATTCTAATGTCTGGCACAGAAACATAGCTGTGAACATAGTGAAGGCTAGAAAAATAGTACACAATAAATGTAGGCGAGAAGCCAAGTCTACTATAATCCTAGTTATTTTCCTGAGGAACAATGTACCCGAATGGGGTGCTATTGAACAAGCATTTTATTATGTAAATTCGCTGATATAAAGTCAGCCAGAAAATTGTTTAAATGACTTTAATGATCTAAAATGTGATGCATTTCTGTGGTCATAAATTCAAAATCTCATTCACGCTGACAGAATTTTCTACTGCCACAGAAAGTGATTAGCACTTTCCAGAAAATATCATTCAAACACAGACGCTACAGGAGAGAGACTGCTTAAATATTTCTAACGTGACAAACATGTCTCAGCCCTGGTGGGTAAAAAAAAGGGCTAAATGATTTGCTGGTCTCATCTGGTTTATGCCAGTCTTAGATGCTCTCACCTTGACAAGTGCTGAAACACTCTTTACAACCAGTAAAACAGACCAGCCCGGTCAGGTTTGAGCTAGTTTGAGCTTTCCTCTTAGCAAAGTATGCACACTTTAAAAACGGGAAAATATCTGAAATGCGATATGATGCGAGCCGCTGTAATGCAAAAATCTGCAGAAAATAGCAGTGCACTTTTAGTAAATTTCTCATTTTTAGCTCTCTCATTCTCTTTCTGGCTCTCCACGTGCAATTCATAACTTGGCCTGTCCATAATGGCTCTTTAAGGGCATGGTTCTTAATCCAATCTGGCCGCTGTAATCAGAGGATAAAATGGGTTAGTGGATACTGGCCGATCCGGCCCTTGGCCGAGATCAAATGTCATTCCTATGAGGCTCCAGTGTGATGAGGGAACCTTTGGAGACAGATACAGACCAAATATGAAACAGGAAGGCCATTCAAGACAAAGTTCATGGGTAGTGACATTTCTGTAAGAAGGTAAAACCACTTTTATTCTTGCCGTTTCTCAAAGAATCATAATAGGCTGATGAAAAGAATACAGTATGTACACTGCTTCTTTTTATTATTATTATCAATCTTCCAGACCCTGGCAGCTCATAGTGGTGGTGATATATATATATATATATATATATATATATATATATATATA
>JAFVLL020003269.1:0-10739 GCA_021397915.2 Tor tambroides | reverse complement strand
AATTTGGATGATGACTGCGATCTTTTACATGTTAATGACATTAATTACAAGTCGTTTGCAAGGCAGAGAGCTGAAACCATTCATTTGCGCGCAAGTTCAAGATCATTTTGCGATTCAGACATTTCACATCTAAAAGAGACGCGTACGTGCGTTTTCTGTACGTACGTTCATTTTATGAATCACACCCATGCATATTCGAGAAATGATCGTAAGATCAATTTTAGGATTGTTTCTGTGCAACATTTTATAAATGAGGCCCCAGATCTTTTACCTATATAGAATATTTGGTGCATCATTAAATGAAAAATACGTCAAAGACGACCACAAACTCTTCAGCTGCTGGAAACCTATGTCAGGCAAGAATGGGACCAAATTCCAACACCAACACTCATAAACTCGATGCCCAGACGTTTTCAAACTGTTTTAAAAAGAAGAGGAGATGCTACACCATGATAAACATGCCCCCGTCCCAACTATTTTGAGACCTGTAGCAGGCATCAAATTTGAAATTAGCTCATTTTGTGCATAAAATTGTAAAATTTCTCAGTTTAAACATTTATGTTATCTATGTTCTATTGTGAATAAAATATTGGCTCATGTGATTTGAAATTCTTTGTTTTCATTTCATTCAAATTTAAAAAACATCCCAACATTTCTGGAATTCGGGTTATACATTTCACTAGTAGTGTGTCAAATGACTGGCACTGAACATTATGGTTGTGATTAGTAGAAAGTATTGTTGAGCGATTCTTTTTGATTTTTGATAAAAGATCATTCTCACTCACTTCACACACATATTTTTTGTTTATTGACATTCCAGTCTTGTGAACCATGTGACTGTTTTCCTGTCTTCAAAGATTTGACTGGCCTGTCCCATACCAACACTGGAGTTCTTTCCACTTGACCACAAAGTTTTGGCATTTTTCAGACAGTCTTGCATGCTTATTTCGTGTAAAGATATCAATCATTTGAGTTAATCTTGTAATATGTATCATGGTCATAAACAAAAAGGCAAAGCTCTATCATTCTTCTGAATTCTGAATATTTGACGAAAGTTAAACCAGTATAATTTTTATTAGTTTATTTTTAGTAGCTTTCATGGTGCAGTACAATAATACAAATTGTATTCAGAATTCAGATGCACACATCAGAGTACAATTTATTTATTTATTTTTTATTTGTTTGTTTATTTAACAGGGACAATACACTAGGCATTGTTACACACTCAATGATAATTGTTAACCAAACAATACATACAATTTACTTATTTGTTCATCTGTAGCTATAGTACAGTAGTTGGCTCAAATCATAATTGTACCGAAGAGGAAAAGGAATATAATCCAAGTGAGAGAAACAGATTCTGTAGTTGATCCATGACTGCTTGTACCTACTGAGAAATGAAAGAATGTGTCAGTTCATAATAATGAAGATAATTCATTTGTGTTTTAACCAAAACAAATTTCTCATGCCTGATGCACAAATTTAAAGTAATAGCTTAAAATTTAAAGGAACAATTAACCCATAATTGAAAATGTACTTACCCTCAGCCCAGATGTAATTTTTATTTGTATTTTTTACCCGGAAAACATTTAGATAAATTTATCATTAGATCATATGCTCGCCAATGGATCCTCTGCAGTAATCCAAGTCATCGACGTAACTGTAGTCAATCAATTAATGACTTGTGAAGTGAAAAGCTGTTTGTAAGTGTCACGAATCTGGTCCATGCACTTCTGGACAATCACCCCCAGAGGTCTCCCACTCACAGCATTGACTCTTGCACGACATTACTGTTGCCATTTCACCATCGGACTGCATTTCCCATAATCCATTGCACTGATGACACAGCTGATTACACTTATCACACACAGCTGATTCTCATTCACACACGCTACTTAAGTCATGGACTTCCTCTGTTGTATTGCTGAGTATTGTATAGCGTATATCACTCGCCAAGCGATAGCTACCTTATGGAACCCACTTAGTGTTCATAGTCTTGCCTAGCCCGTTTACCTGTGTTTTGATCATTGCCTGTGTTTCCTGGAATTACCCTTCGCCTTGCCGTTCGGACTGTGTTTGCCCCTCGCTTGGATTATTGCTCTTGTACCTGGATTATCTCTCTGCCTTGCCCCTTTGGATATTGTTCGTTGGTCGTCGACCTACGCTTGCTCTACGGATTGCTCTGTGTCTTGCCTCTGCCATACCTGTTTGCTGATGTTTGGACCCTGCCTGTGTTTTTGACCACGTCTGTTAAATAAAAGCTTTGCACATGGATCCGCATGTCTCACGTCTCGTTTGCCCCGTTACAGTAAGAAACAAATCCATCATTAGGACATTTTAACTAACTAAATAAATATATCCATTTTATATAAAATACAAGCAATAATATAATCAATATATTGCTTTCTCCCATCTCTCGTCTTGTCTGAATCAGGAGAGAAATATGCACAGGTCATGCACCATTTACAAGTGAAAACAATACAACAGTTTTATTTTGATTTGAGCGGACAACAAAAGTGCCTTAATGTTGGATTTGTTTAGTACAAACATGCAACTTTTCACTTCAAGTTCACAAGATGCTAACTGATGGACTGGAGTTCTGTGGATTACTTGTGGATTGTTGTGATGTTTTTATCAGCTGTTTGGACTCTCATTCTGATGGCACCCATTCACTGCAGAGGATTCACTGGTGAGCAAGCATTAGCAGCAAATTTTCATTTTTGGGTCAACTGTTCCTTTAATGAACAGTTCAAAATGTGCTAATATGAAGGCTACTAAATTGTATCCATTTATGAGATGACGATGCTTTACAACATACATTTTTATATCTGTTGAGTAGAATTTGGGGTCCTAAATTAAGCATGACAAAATTCCCAAATAACTTACCAACAGTTACATTGTATAGACCGATGGTAGTATCTGATTCTCCACTTGCTACAGCAGAGTAGAGTCCACTGTCTGTCTCCTGTGTGTTCTTTATTGTTAGAGAAAGTGTTTGTTCATTGAAATCCACTCTCTCATGAGAAGATACAATATTTCCCGTTCCAGAATCATATGAGACTACAATCTCTAATTGATCTTTTATCCATTCAAAATGATCAAATGACAAGTTATTTTGTGCTTCCAGCTCAACAGGTTTTCCTTTTGTGACTTTTTTTTGTATTGGTTGGTCACTGGATACTGTAGGGAGAAAAAATAAAATTATATAAAATTGTTTATTATATTTGTATATAATAAAATTTATATATTTATAAATTATATTATATTTAATATATTTTATTATATTTTATTGTATAAAAATGAGATCCACCAAAATCACTGTGGAAGCCTCTGGTCTTTACAACTTTATTTGCTAGACATGTTTCACCCCTACCTTCAATATGTGGATTAAAGGGTTGTTTACTTGTATTAAGCTGGAAAAAAAAAAATAGGTTCTCAAACGGCATCTCTTTTTGGATGAAGTACTGGCTGACACTTGAGCGCACTCCTTTTTTGTTTAAGGGGTTCATGAATTGAGAAATCAAAATTCCCTTGATCTTTTGACAGATATGAGTTCATTGTACTATAAAAATATTCTGCAAGTTTCAATCTGAAAAACTGCCAAAACGACACGTTGTGGAATGTGCCACTTTATGATATAATAGTGTGGCTAAACACCGCCTCTGCCTGCTTCTACATCACGGTCTGTTTAGCGCCGCCCACTGATTCACGCATGTGCCAACTATATTGGATCCGGCAATAATGTCACAATGCACAAGTCTGAGTAACAGTTTTTATTACGTGGTCACTATTGCTTTATCTGTTACTACAGATCGTTTGATATGTACTGAGTATTTATGCGTTTTTGACCTAAATCACAGCAGAGTCCATCTATGAAGGATGTAGGCTGTCAAGTGTACACAATTGTTAGCCAGTCATACCAGTGGGAGTCACGCCTATTCAAACAGAGCATTCTGATGATGGGGGTCAAAACAGGACAGAAAATACCCTATTACTTCTAAATTATGGTGTTATGTAAGAAATCTTGATAAGATAAATATAATTACATTTTTTTTACTTTATCTGTAAGCTTGTTGTTCTACTGTATATAGAAAAACACAATAAAGAAACTGAAAAGAGAAGAACTGAAAAAAGAGGATCCAGCTGGCCATTTGGAGGCAGCATAGAATTCTCAAGCAAAGCACACAAGTTAATATTTTTTAAAGCTAATTTATACTACTTCTTGTTTAGCAATTACTGATTAACTCACTATTATAGCTGCAAAATAATTCTCATTAAACTGTGATTTATTACTCATTAAATGTGATTTAGAAATCTGTTAATGTGGTAATAAAAAGACAAAGAATCATAATGGTACATTCAATTTTCTGATGATTTTCACAAAAATAAAAATAGTTAATTGGTACAAGACAGCAATGTTGAAAAAGATTTAAGAATCTGAAAATTGCCTTGCCATATCTTCATTAAAAATTCCTGCTATAATTATACAATTACACGCTCAACATTTAACAGATGTAGTAGTTTTCAGTTGTTATATTACAGTGGCTTGGTACCTGTGCTGGAGCTGAGAGGACCGATAATCACCACAATGAAGGTCAGAAGTAGACGAGTTAACGCCATTTTGAAGAAAACCATCACACAGTTTCATGCTCTTTGAACGGAACTGCAGACTCAAAAGGGGAAGTGTATGACGTACCAAAGACTCAACACAAGCATTAAACAAGTTTCATTATGTAGCTACAATTACACAGTAACTGGTCTGCTGATTCTTCCAAGAGAAAAATGCTCAATTTTGTCCTTGTTTGGTTTTAGATTTGTAATTAAATTTATACAACATTTAATGGCATATTAAATTACATTTACCTATAATTAATTTTTTTTAAAATTGATGTTTACAAAAATATAACACAGATAATCCAAAACAATAGGACATATTTTTATTATTGTTATTATTCTCAAAAATTTAGGAAAGAAGTAATATATTTTCAGATCAGTTTTGAATATTTTTTAATTGTAATTTGATTAAGACTTTTATTTTGAACCTTGTATTATTTGTTAATTTTCATATACTGTTTCAGTATTTGTATAATTGAATGGTCTGTTTTTACATGATCTACTTAAAATATGTAACAGAATTGTCTTAGAATTGCTACACCTGTCTGTGAAACTGCGACTTTTAAGAGTATTGTACAGTAGGCTGCATCAAGCAAAGGGCATTCGATGGAATACTTGATTTCATATCAGTCATCTCATGGTCACTCGCTGCCATTTCAGAGAGGTTTCTATAACATTGTTGTAATTGTCATTGGGAAAGAATGTTGCAATCAAGTGTTGTGTAAAAAAAAAAAAAATACAGTAAGCATTTAGAGATATGATTTTACAGAAGTAAGCATGTTAGTTTGCGTGTAATGATGTTTCTGTAATGCATGTGGAAGTAAATAGCATACATGAGGAAAAAGTACCAGATAAAATGGTTTACTGGAAAAGTCAGGACACAACACTGAATTCATTAAACATTCACATTGAATTGTATAGTGAGAAAAGAACTTGGGCAGTCCTAATATCATGTTTTCTCAATGTACTGTAATGTGTTGTATTTAAATGTAGGTTTAACCTTTTGTATTTCAGCGTGGTTCTCATTATAGTTTCAGTATGTTCAAATTTGGCATTGCTTTATCATACACAGAGTCATAGCACATTTTTTTCTCCTTTTTATTCTCAAAATTAGTGTTATATTTTCATATAGTGTTATAATGCTTTCAAATAGTGTTATTATATCATCAAGGTGGCTTTTTGGAAGTATAAAGTCTTTTGGCACATTAAAAAACATTTCTCTTGCACTTGAGAGCTCTGTTTTTTATCTGCAAGTATGATGACTGACTTCCTGTTTTGTGGTCTTCTTTTCCTCTCTAGCCCTTTTCTTACTCTCAAACTATTTATATTGTGTAGCTTCAAACACAACACTGTCAGTGTTTTCAAAGAATGCATAATTTGTTCAGAATTCTGAACAATTTTATAAACTGAAAGTTGAACTAGTTGAGGTAATTTCCAATCTATATAATGGTTCCAAAAGGGGGTTTTCACAGTGATACCACAGAATAACTATTTTTGGTTCCCCTAAGAAGTTTCAGTGAACAGTTCTTAAAATACCTTTTTTTTTCTTCGTGTAAATAACTTTTTTTTTTAATCTAAATAACCCCTTTTCATTATCAAGAACTCTTTGCATATGGAAAGTTTCCATGGATGTTAAATTTCCTAATGGAATCAATAATGCCAAAAAATAACCTTAATTCTTAAGAGTGTACTGGTTAGAAATGGTTAATTTATAAACCATGCAGTTTGTTGCCTGGCTTGAGTAGCAGAGGTGATGTCCTCACCTAGTGTTCACATGAAGATTTCGGCCATTTCAAAGCAACATTTGCTGTCTCAGAATGTTACTTACAGTGTTTTCACATCCTTAGCCATTCAACACCATTAGCAACTTGAAACGCCCAAAACCGCTGATAGAAAACTTTGCTCTGTTGTCAGCAAAGAATGACTCATGTTTCACAGGACTGAAATAAAGCAAGAGATATTTGGAGAACACTTCACAATATGGGTGCACTAATAAGTTTTAAAGGGATAGTTCACCCAAAAATGAAAATTTGATGTTTATCTGCTTACCCCCAGGGCATCCAAGATATAGGTGACTTTGTTTCTTCAGTAGAACACAAACGAAGATTTTTTTTAACTCAAACCGTTGCAGTCTGTCAGTCATATAATGGCAGTCAATGGGACCCAAGGCTTTGAGAGTAAGAAAAAAACATACACAGACGAAACAAATTAAACCCTGCAGCTCGTGACGATACACTGAGGTCTTAAAACAGAAAACAATCGGTCTGTGCAAGAAACTGAACAGTATTTATATAATTTTTTACCTCTGATCCACCGCAATGTCCAACTGTCCAGAGTGCGTTCACAACAGATGGTGCGTGACGTGTCAACGTGCTCTGGCATAGTAGATGCATTTTCATCTCAAAATTCATTTCAAATTTTCATTTTTGGGTGAACTATCCCTTTAATTCATTCTAAACTAATGCACAGATAATCATGAGTTAATGCATGACTTATGAAAAAATAAACCATTCATTAAGGATTACTCCACCAGCAACTAATAAAGAGTCTGATTAATTATCTGATTTGTATAAAATCACTGTTGAACTCTTATTTTGAAGTACTCAGTGACATCACATGTGGGCGGAGTCAGGGGTGCCCAGACAAGTTTGCAGTTTTGCTAAATTAGCAATTTTGTTGTTAAATTTAGCAACTTTTCAGACTACCCTAGCAACTTTTTCTTACAGAAGCACCTAGCAAAAAATTTAGCAACTTTTGATTAGTGACTCAGACAATAAAAAGGTACACATTTTCCATCCAAATTACACAAAAAGAAGAAAACCAAAGACGCCTAGCAGTACACACATCACGTGAACTGAGTTAGCTGCTATTTGCAATTGTTCAATTTAATAATAATAATAATAATAATAATTGAATAATTGTTCATTTATGATACACTTTGTTAATAGCTTGTACTAGCGATTGTTGATCAGTTAGTACACTGTAAGAAAAATGGAAAAGAGACTAGTAATTTTCCAGGACATTATTATCCATTGTAACCTTGTAACCTGAAAACAGATTATTACAGACTTTTCTTGGAGTGTAGCATACTAACTATCTACTAATACACTGCTTAAAGCATAATTGTTAAGACTGTGTAGTATTACTAGTTTAATAGCTATTAAAAAAACTGAAACCGTAATCATCCAAAAATGTGTAATTGTTCAATAATTCAATGTATTTAAACATACAGTTATTTTAATATTATATTATGCATATTATTTTACAAATAAATCTAAATTAACATAATATATATATATATATTTTTTTTGAGATTTGATGTTGTGACACAATTTTGCGCCATGATTACGCAATGACATCACAATGTCATTTAGCAACTTTTAGCAACAAATTGACCTTGCTTTAGCAACTTTCTCTGAAAATTAGTTGGCAACACTGCAAGTTCGGTCCACAGAATGTTCTGCCGCTGCATCATTGAGACTGATGTGTGTGCGTTCTTGAAAACGTAAGTTTACATTAATGTACATTGTTAGGAAATATGTATATATGTGTGTGTGTAGACTTGTGTATGCATATTTGATGTTATATTGTTGGTTTACCACGATATTTATGCACGTTCTGAGAGTTCGATCGATAGATCTGTACAAATCCATGGTTAACCCTCTACTGCATAGCGTTGCCCTCAGGCAACGGAAAGTTTTTCTTATGCCCCATGTTAAGTGCATGTTTTTTAAATGATTGCAACCAATTAAAATGTTTGAAAAAAAGTATCAAAGAATAGTCCAATAAGGTGTGGGAGTCACTATCAAGCACTACTTGAAGGTGGGACATCCTGTTCTGACACATGGTCACAGGAGCACATGGTGTGAGAAGGAGGCAATATTATTTGCTTTAGTAATCTTATTTAAAATGACATGAACTGTACATAAAACATATGTGTGTGTGTATGAAGGTGTGGAGAAGACTTTTGTCAGGTTTTATGAATTTTTTATTTTTATTTTGCATGTTCAGAAATTCAGTTTTTCTTTTCGTTGCCTCAGAGCAACGTTGCGCAATAAGGGGTAAGGAAGCAAGGGTCCACAGCTCCATCCCTAACCAGAATTTCCCATTATGTGTGACAAAAAGGGAAGATGCAAGGTTCCTGGGTACAAAGGAACACCCGAAGTGATGTGCAAAAAGTGTAATATGCATCTCTGTTTCACAGCAGAGAAGTGCTTCTTGAAGTTTAACACAGAGTAAAATCTCATTCCATGAAGTACATGATCTGACACGACATACTACATCAGGGCTGGGAAACTTTGGTTCTGGAGGGCCACTGTCCTGCAGAGTTAGCTCCAACCTTAATCAAACATATCAGCACCAGCTAATGAATGTATTTTAAGATCACTAGAAAGCTACAGGCAGGTGTGTTTAATTATGGTTGGAGCTAAACTCTGCAGGACAGTGGTCCGCCAGGACCTGAGTTTCAGAGCCTCGCATCACGACACAAACATACATCTGTATAAAATGCAATATATAAATGTGTTTCAAGTGTTTTTCCCTTTTCACTTAATGATTTCTTGATATTTTTTGACAGATTTGTGATTTTGAATTGCTCTCTGAACATAATCTTATGATATGTGAATGGAGAATTTTCTCCGCAATTCTGTACCATTGTTGCGCAACGTTGCCCTGAAGCAACAAAAAATATTTTTCAAAAAAATATTTTTCAAAAAAATATTTTTCAAAAAAATATTTTATCAATAAAATGTTCCCAAATAAACCAAAAAAATGATGTGGAATAATTTTTTATCATGTACCATCAAAATGCATGCAGTAGAGGGATAAGATCTATGTTTACTGCAAATACATGATACTGATGGATCTCTAGGACAGTTGTATTATCATATTAGTATTTACAATCGGTGCACGATGTTTACATGATGTACAACGAACAATCCTATTTGATTGCGTTTAGCATGATATCACGTTGTATCGTCTGTTCTATTACTGGTGCAAGAGCAGCGTAGCGAAACTACACTTTGTAATTTTAATTCCCACTTCAGTGTTGCTTTAATTATTATAATATATTTACAAGCATTGTGTGTTGTTTGGAAAGTTTATTTAATTTATTCATTGCTATTCCTTTATTTCAGAAACCACACACACCTACATGTAACAAACTGATTGTGGAATAAATCACTGCTTGAGGCCTGAAACTGTCGTGGATCTTTGCCTATCAACCTTCTGACCGAGGTTGAGGACTAGATGTTGAAAAGCCAGTGCATCTACGCGCATACATCTTAACAAAGTGGTCCTTCGAACCGGATTCAGCATCTTATCCTCATGGCAGCATCTTGGGATTACATTGAAGAACAACAGAGACTCCGCCCTAGCAGGATTCGACGAATTCCTGGACATCTGGAGGACTTTGTACTTACTTCCCAACCACGGCAGCTCGTTCCTCCCCCCTTGGAAGAGGATTTACAGCATATACAGATTAGTGATTACTACAGATTATTGTCTCTGCTCCAGCTGCTGAGTATTGAACTTCTACACCTGAAAGACTTTGGACTGAGCAGTACACTGAGACTACAAGGTTACGTAGAATGTGAGTGTGTTTGGAATGTTCAAGAGCAAATCAGAGCAAAGCACTACAAAGCACATTACAAATGTCTCTCGAACAAGGCAAAGGTTCACCACGCATGCATTAGGGCTTAAGCTACTCTCAAGCCACAGGTGCCGGACATCAGAAGTCAGTCCCTCACTCAAGCAGTCAACAGCAGTCCATCCAGCATCGTAGTGCCAGCTTGCCTCTTCTCTATGCAGACCCGAAACCAGGTTACCAAAGCTCTGAAACCAATGAACTGGCGAAGTACGCTTCTCAAATTATACCTGCACATTCATCAACCACAGCCTTAACTCAGCCACACAGTCAGCTTCCAGTCCAGATGCCACCAGGGTTACTACCTCAGGCTCAACAGCCCTTGTCTCGTCCAGCCTCTGTCCCTGTCACCGAGCATCATGTAGAGCAGGGGTGGGGAACGTTGGTCCTGGAGGGCCGGTGTCCCTGCAGAGTTTAGCTCCAACCCTAATCAAACACACCTGAAGCAGCTAATCAAGGTCTTCAGGATGCAGTTAGGTTT
>JAFVLL020003268.1:19560-31283 GCA_021397915.2 Tor tambroides | reverse complement strand
GATAAAAGACAGGACTTTTTTTTTTTTTTTTTTTTTTTTTGTGATTTGCAATATGTGGCATGCAGAAGCAGCATGGTGAGGTGGCTTGTGGTTGAAACCTTCTTCCATTTAAGGTTTTAAGTCTATATTAGAGGTCTCTGCTTTAGGAAAAGTGTCAGGGGGGTTGTTCGGGGAGACTGTCACTTAGTTCGGTTTGAAAGGCTCTGTTACTCAACAGCAGCACTCAGGAGCTCTCTGGGCAGCAGACGAACATGAACTAATGTTTGAATTAAAACCAGCAATTGTATATCATCTCTGGCCCTTTCCACCCGTGCAAACAGGGCAACTTGGCCATATTCAGTCAAACAATGAAAAAAATGCCACTCTGTTTTTTCTCCGTAAATCAGGAGAACGGGTGCCAACATCTGCCTGTTCTCACCGCTGTTAAAACAAGAGCTGAAATGTCTAATAACAATTACGCTGTTAGGGAGGCATTAAAAAAAAGAGAGAATATATCTTAAGTCCCGGGCCACTGTTGCCTGCGGGTGAAAAAGCGCTCGACTCGAAAGTGACACCTTGAAAATAAGCAGATGTAAAGAATTAAACAGATCTGGTGGGAAATAATTTTTAACTCGCCACTTGGTACTAAAATATGAAAAATGTTGAGTTCATATAAACAACTCGTAGAATTTTATCCATGCCAATTAAGGAGTGAGAAAGAAAGGGGGCAATGGGAGAGGAGGTGTACACCCTTTTCACCGTTTTAATTTTTCTTTCATTTATTCTGACAACTTCTGTCTCATGAATATTAAAAAAAACACTCTTAATGGTCAAGGAAAAAGTTAAAGAACTTCAGTGTCCTTAAAGATTATTGCATCATACAAAAGTTTGTGCCTTTCGCCTGCCACTAATATTGTGCATGGAAAGTAGATTTTAGGTTTTCTTCCACAGCTTCTATTTCATAATATTCATGAAAATTGAATTTAATATTTCATCTCAAATCCCGTACAAGCAGGGGAAGTTGTATTTGCATGTGTCTGTATAAGGGTGAATGTGCATTTTTTTTTTTTTTTTGGCAAACTAGGGGTTTTTGCTGTGGTTTACCTGCATGCAGTGGTAGTGGGTACTCTTGCCGTTGAGATGGCAGCCGTGGTAGTACACACTGCAGTCATCCAAAGGGCTGAAGCGCATGAATCCATGCTGCAGGGAGTTATCCCTCTTCTTATGCATGTTATAATGTCTTATCACATCCTGCTTACTGGTGAATCTCTGTAAACAACAGATAGACAGTTAGCAAGGTGGGGGAGGTGATGTGTAAGTTCTGAAGGAAACCAGCAATGAGTTATTTTATTACTCATGCAACAGCTGCAGAGCATTGCAGCAAATTGCAGCCAGGTGGGTGAACGGTGCATAACACTACCACTCGTAGCAGCAGGTAGAAGGTGTATTCACTGTTCCCTACTCACATTGCAGAGTAGAGCTTTTGAAAGTGAATACTTTGAAGGGTGTATTTGATTTGACTCTCTTAACACTGAAGCATAGCATTGTGACTCAGATATGACATTGTAGTATTTTCCAAGCTCGCCTGATGTTTGAATCTGCTACTTAAAAAGGTTCCCGAGCTAGACTGTTTATTACGTTTTATTTTACCATTTTTAATTAAGATGGATCACTTGACATGCGAGATCACAGTTGCGATATTCTCCGCTCCTGAAAAATCATGTTCCATGCAGATGGTTTTGGAACGTGCACGGGGAAAAGACAACAAACAAACAAACAAGGCAACCAAAAAATGTTTCTCTTTTAATTCCCGTCTGAGATATGATTCCATTTTTAATTAAAGTATTAAAGCACAGTTTTGTGCAGGGTTAGACAATAATAATGAGGAAATATGCTAAAATACCCCTCCTCGAAATTAAAATCTCCTACACCACGGAGCAGTCTGGGAGAAAAAAACCAAGCGATGTGGGGGAAAAAACCTCACTCTTGAGAGATCAGGGCAACCAAATCTGCAGTAATTGGGCTTGGGCTAATATTACAGGAACTGAAACAAGAGTAGCTGAAATCAATGAGCCTCTTCCAACGTAAATCCATATTTTCTACATAAATGAGCAACAGGAGAAAAAAATATGACAGAAACATCCACAAAACCTCATTGCCCATCTATGAAGCTTATCTTACAGGCAAATCAAAAATAAATAAAGATATATAAATACACAAAGATAAATACTTAAACCTTGGCTATATATAGTGTTACATTTCCAATCCTGTTTCAAAAGAAGAGAACTGTATTTATATGATATATGAGCCAATGTACAACAAATGGTGATGACAGGTATTTGGGATGTCGACAAACAAATAAAAAGAGATACTGATCTAGATCCGGCCACACTGAGCGGAACTGTGGAAAACAGCAGGAAATTGTATCAGTTGGGCTTCTGTACTTAGCAGAGTGGCCACACGGTCATTTATTTTAGGATTCCCATCGCATTACAGGATGGCCATGAAAGGAGAGGCAGGGCCGGTATGGAGTGGAGCAAAGGCTGGCAACCGCAGGATAATATTCCAGCACTGTGTCATGTAACATTTTAATGACTTATCAATTCCAAAAACAAGTTCATCTGAGCCTCACCTTTCTGCTAGGGTGCGCACAGTCTCCTGTCTGTCATTGCTAAACTGCCAAGTTTCACTGACACCTTTACATGCACAGAAACATTCCGCTCATATTCTAATTGTATAAGTGACATGTAAATGCAGAAACCAGATTGCCACAATCTTAGATTACGCCAAAGTTATTAGTTTATGTAAATACAAATAAGATCTTTTTTTTTTTTTTTACATTGTTTATGCATTTGGCAGACACTTATCTAAAGCAACATTATCAGTTCATGAGTTCCCTGGGAATCGAACCCATCACCTTGGTGTTGCTAGTACCTAACTCTATTGTTTTAGCTACAGGAAAGCTTGCACCTGTATCAAGAATCAGAATTATTAAAAGGCAGGTTTGGGTTACTAACATTTTGCAACCACTAAAACAAACTTTATGGCCCAAGTTTGTAAAAAGTGGATTATAAAAAAAGTAAAATTATAAGAACAAAGGCTTATCCAGAATATCGACCTTAATCAAAAAATGACGTGCATGTACAATAGCGTCAATGAATTCTTAACCAACACAAGTCCCAAAAACAGACAGCTTCAAAGGGACTTTTCAGCCGACTCTTCTTACAGTTTGAGGAATTGTTCTTGAATGACAAGAGGCAGCCTGCTGGGCTGAATAAGTTTCTTTTAGATGCAACAGCTGCCCTGTTGTCTTCAGCAGGATTCCTGGATGTTTATAATGAAAAATGTAATCAGATGATTAAAAATGAAGTGGGAGATTATGACTAGAGAGGACCTGATAAAGAAAAGACTGAGCGGCTCTCGTTGCGGGAGGAATTTTGATGTCTTCGACAAATGCGCCCGTCTTTGCCTGCTCTTTTCCTCCATATGCGCGTGAGCCGCTGCTGTCTGTGTTCTGATCTGCTTAATGCTGATTTTGCTGTGCTGAACATGACAACTCTGGGGACATGGATCAGATTAATAATGTGAAAGGGGATTATGAGTGGCCCAAGAGTATTAGCAGATGTCCTTAGGAAAAAAAGGAGGCATCTTTTGAAAGTATTTACCATTAACCATGAAAAAAAAGAAGGCCACTGTCTGTCTGATTGAGTTTTGAGAAATAGACCTCATCTATCTAAACCTGTTAATCCAGTATGACGGCAAGATAAAAGCCTTGTCCGTAAGGTTTTGTTTGGCTGTTTCCTTGTGTGTGTACCCTGGCACACTCCAATCATTTCCTCTAACAGTTATCTTTCTCTCCTGTCAGGAAGCGATGGGGAAAGAGTGAAGATGAGCTTTAAACTGGTGTTGTGGCACTCTCTGCATTATGAGTTTGTCCTTACAGAAGCCAGGTGCTTGGATTTGAAGCAGTGAGGGATGAATGTTTAGGCGTGTTGAACTATACCAGTTGAACTGCAAAAATTACCGGCTGACAATCTTATTTATCATCAAAAAGTGGGTGAACTAAGAAAGTTACAGACGATTTTACTTGCATCGTACTCACCTGATAGTTACATTCGGGGTCCATGCAGTGATAATGCTCTCTGTACTGGTAAGCACAGTGCACATGGCCACAGTGTTGGCTCCCAGAGAACCTACAATCAGACAGAAATATCATATTTGTGTCATTGTTAGTGTTTTGGCCGAGCATTCTGAATGCAAACATTATTATCACATTGAGCACAAAGATAAACACGATTTGAAAAACAGCAAGTGAGACAAAGCGATCAATTTCAAAGAGAAAAAAATCAGCGTTTACTGAAACGGAGTAGCATTTCGCTAGTTATATTCCATATATGAAACCTCTAACAATGAGGGGGCTGATCTTGAAAGGGCAATTTAGCCTTTTATCTCCGCTTGATAGATGCCCTAACACTGACAGAGTCATCTTCACGGAGCTCAGAGTCATTACCAGGAACTATAAACACATAGAGAAAACAGGCCTACGCTTCCTCAACCATACGATTGCAATTCACTCTCCAGCCACAGCAATCTCCACCAAATTAGTTCCATTGCCTTCAAAGGCAGTAGGTAGACTCTTATTAAACTGTAACCCCCGACATAATTCACTCATTTGCTCGTGCTTTAAGCCCTGCCAAATCAGCGTTCGGCTCTCCAGGTTAACAGCCTATGCTTTAATCAGGGAAAGGTTAGGCCTAATAGAAAGGTTTGAGTGTGTCTCCGCGCGGCTTCCTCCTCTTCACTCTCGCCGACTGACTCGCCCGGTCTTCAGCGGATTGGCGGCGCTTTAAAGAGGCACATTTCCTGAGTGTTTACAGGCTGATTATAACCCTGACGATGATGACTGTTAAAAACCTCCAATTACAGCTCAAAACACACAAATAAACATTCGCACCGCCGCTGCCAAGAGCACCATCTGCTGAAGTAGAGAAAAAGCTAAGTAATTTTTTTTTCCCCCTACTGCCTGGATTATCCCTAGACTGCTTTTACAAATCACTTTGCTGAGTTCATTAAGCTAATTGAATGGCGAATCCACTACCTGCTAAACGTGGGTGGTGTTCTGAAGGACAGGGGAGGTGGCAGGCGCTTAGGGTGGTTTCTTTGCTTCTTAAAGGATCAGTTTACTCAGAAATTATTTTTTATTCACCTACAGTGCATGTCCTTTACAAACCCCCTTGACATTTTTCCTTTCATGGAACACAAAAAGAAAAATTTTGAAGAATGTATTGGTGTTTTTTTTTTTTCAGTGCAATTACACTCAATGAGGACTGGAGAGTTTGAGCTCCATAAAAGTATCATAAAATTAGTCTATATGACTATATTCCAAGCCTTCTGAAGCCATTTGAAAGTTTTATGAGAGGTATATTAAAATTTAAGCTGCGTTCATGAGAGTTCACGAGAGTAGTAGTATTATCAGGTTTGTGAATGAATCATTCTTTTGAGTTGGATTGTTTTTAATGAATCACTTAATTTGATTCAAAATGAATGATTCGTTCACAAACTGAACTGATCTGGTTCTCAACAGCCAACAGCTTGCTGAAAGGAGTAACGAAGACTGACGCTGAAATGTTTGTCTGTTTCTCACACAAACCAATTGTTTGGATTTAAAACTCAAAAAATGTAGTCGTATGGACCAGTTTATAATACATTTTTTGAAGCTTAAAAGCCTCAGTCCCCATTCATAGTAACTGCAAGGGGGAAGAAATAGCCTGTATAATCTTTAAAATGTCTTCTTTTTATGTTCCACAGAAGGTTTGGAATGACATGAAGGTGAATAAATGGGGGCAGTGTTTTAATTTTTGAGTGAACTACTCCTTTACAAAAGAGATTACAGCTCAGGCTACGGTATGGTATATCACACAGTCGCACCAGCACAGATGCACGTGTTAAACTCACCCACCATTAGCAGCCCCTCTGCGTCGCACTCAAACATTCCCGGTCCTGTGTACACAGAAGCCCCCTGGGATGGCAGCCCACCCCGGCTGTATCACTTTGCCTCTGGACAATTCCCACTTGCCGCGTCAGGGGGCTAATGGGCCACGCTGCTATTCAGCAGCGGATTAAATATTAATATCGCCACGATACAGAGATTGCCGCACATCTCCCGTTACAATAGAGACACGCCGATCAAAGTTTGGCGCAATGGTGGGTACATAAAAGCATTTAGGAGGGAAAACAGTGACTAAACACTACCAGGGAAGCTCTTTAAACATCAAACCGCGGCAGCGCGAGGAGATAAAGAACTTTTTCCCCTTTTGTGGGGGGGAAGGTGGGTGTAGACAAGTTTACAAAGCTGCTTTTTAGCACGACTGTTCTCTCATTAGCGTGGATGATTCCCCCCCACCCCCACCCCCCGATCCTTCAACAACCCCCCAATACACCAGGCTGCATTTGCCCTTTTTATGAGTCCTCATTTTTCTTTTTTCCCCTCCTCTCTTTCCTTTCTTTTTTTCCCAACACGGAAATTGAAACTGTATCTGGGCTTATCTACTGCCTCCCCGCGCATCAACTGCCGAGATGTTTAGACAAATTTTATGCATTATGCAGTGCAAATATCAAAACAGTTCTTGGCAGTGCCAGCAGAAGCCTCATTAAAAATTCCTTAATTAAATCTTCTTGCAAAATGTAATCAGTCCAAGGAGGGTTTTTGTGTGTGCACAAGGATGTGTGTGTGTCTGTTAGTGCCAGGGCTTTGATTTGTGGCCTTCATGTTACGGCTTGGGAGAGTAATCATTAACGCCAAAGCCACTTTGCCTTTTGAAACGCGCCTTTTTCTCTCTTTAAGGCTAGAATAAATAAACAAATGATAATCACCTTTCTACTGGCGCGACAAAAGGAAACAGAAGCCGATATTGGAGTGCGCTGCATCTATCTCCGTGCTTTGTCTGCAGTCGCGAGTGCCTGTCATTTAGTTGATTCAGTATCTTCATTTGAAGTGCAGATATTAGAAATGAAAGTCTCAACTATCTGTGCAGTCATGCCCGATGACACACGGGCACACGCAGGGCAGTCTAATGTGTCCGATGTTTTCACAAACATTTCATGCTGTTTGCTCAAGATTTTACAGAGTTCGGCTTCAGTGCTGGCAGGGAAACTGACACCGGGGGGAAAAAAATTACTCACTTTCCAGCCTTTAATTCAATTAATTTTCCTTAGTCCATAAACCTGGCGTGCTTACGCGTAATTTATCGTCCGCACAGAAAGTGTATTTTCGCATATCTACGTCCTACTTTATTAAAGCGTAAAATATGTCCTCGATTAAAGAATGTTGTCGTGAAGTTTTGTGATGGTGAGGATTTGCATACCTGGCGATATATTTCTGGTACAGGTTGATGTCCTCTGTGGCAGGTTTCTCAGGTGGAAGGCCGTTCCTATCGTAGCACGGAAAAAAAAGAGAAAAGGATTAATGGTATGCATTCCATCAGTAATAAAAACAAACTGACGCAGTATTTACTTATGAGCCATTTCAAAGTTTGGGCTATCAATATACATTTTCTTCGATGGAGTAGCGATTTGGTTTGGGAATGAATCAGGGAGGTATATGTGCGCGCTTTGATTCATGGCCTCCCAACAATGAAAGCACAGAGGGAAAAAAATGTTTTTGAATGCATAAATTATTTATGTGTGTTTTTGGAGAGAGCACAAATGCAAAGATGAGGGTGTGTGCCGAGTGTCATAAAGCCAGAAAATGGCTGCGTGCATTTTATTTTGTTTGATTGGCTCTTGTATGAGGGATGACTACGGCTTTTAGGACATCCTGTTTCAGAAACAATTCTCATCGATTTACCAGTTACTTGGAAGTCTGGGTTTGGTGGCAGCGCTTGACTTAGCATCCCACCTTCATTGAATAAGCACTTAAAGGGAGGAATTCATAATGCAACACATTATACTCTGCGTGAAGCATTTTGTATACAAGGTGGCAGCAGTTCGGCAGCACTAACTCGGGACTAAAAACGTGAGCAGCTCCAGCAGGGGATGACCTGGGGTTAATCTGCCTCTTTAGGGGTAGTTTTGACAACAAATCACTGTATGTGTTTGTGCTTGCACATGGCCACATTGCTGGACGGACCAGGGACTGCTGGAGAACAGCCTTAAGGTTCAGAACCATTGATAAGGTCAAGAAAACTCATAGAAAGTGTGCCAACCAAGGCCCTACAAACTTACAATCTGACTTTAAAGCCAAAGGAGGTCTTCTGACACCCCCACAAGTCTGGAACACTGGTTATTGGTAAAATCACAGTAATTTCCTGTCAATTTAATGTCTAAATAGTTCAGTACAATAGTTCAGAGATTGCCTTACTTGACTGAGGAGACGGTTCCAGTAGTGATGGAGTCAGTCTTGGAGAAGCTGGACTTCATGAGGTCAGTGTTAAAGCCGAGGTGGCCCGCCTGGTCTACGGGCAACCCGGGAGGTCCCACGACCCCCGCGGGAGCAGCTGTATTGATGACTGGTGTTCCTGGGGTTCCTGCCGTAGCTGGGAGAACGCTCGGCATCATCGGAGGATCAACCTTCCCAGGGATGAGCTTCTGGATGTTTCGTACATCGTACTTTGACGGTCTGCCGACCTTGCCGGTCTTAAATGCAATGGCACCGCCCATGTCAGGGTTGCCCTCTCCGGGTTTATAGAGGTGCAGGTACTTGACGTTCTCCAAGTCATACTTGGAGGGCCGCTTGTAGGAATTGCCATTCTGCTGTCTGAGACTCTCACCCATCTTCAGCTTCTGGATGAAGTAATCATACTTGGACGCACGGGAGGCCAGGTTCTGGATGTGTGGGGGGTTGGTTGCGGGTGGGTTGAGCGAGCTTTGTTTGTGGTCCATTCCAGGTGGAAATATCTGACCCTCTGACCCTGCGAGGGGCAGCTGGATGAGGGTGGCGCTCTTCTCCATTTTGGAATTGAGCTCTTCGGGCTTGGTGTGCATAGGCCAGGGCAGGGTCTCCCCGGCCTTCAGCTTGCGGATGTACTCCTCGTACTTGGAGAAGCGAGCTCGACGGGCGGCCTCCTCGCTGCTCAGGGAGGAGGGATCTGAGGTAGCTGCTTTCATTTTTTCAAAGCTGATCTTCTTGGCCAGCTCATCCCGAACCTGCTGGTCATCATAGCCATACATGTGTAAGAACTCATTCATGGTGTTGGCAGCATAATCACGTAGTGCAGAGGCCTCTCCTATACAAAATACAAAAAAATACTTAGATTTCCTTTTATCTAACACAAATAAAATAAAATAAAATAAAATAAAATAAAATAAAATAAAATAGCAAAGCCTAATAAGATGGACAGAATGAGGTAAAGGTGTAGTTTAATTGCAGTATAGTGAAATTAATTCTGTAACATTAACTTTCACATAGGTCTGGAGGGAGGTCAGATAGCCGGTTGAAAGGAGACAATTTGGGTTGAAAGCTTCCCCTGCTGCTTAACCAGCCCTTATAAAGGCCAAATTACTGCTCTTTCAGAGTCTGTTTGTGCATGTGTGTGAGCGAGAAAGGGACACAAACCCCTCTGGCACCGGTGCACTTAGTTCTTGGCTCTGATATAGTGTTTACCACAGCAGATGAATGCAAAAAATCTCATGTTGTCTCAGTTTGTCTGTCAGGAGAGCTACCCTGGTACAAGAACATGGCTCCAAATGACAACTTCACAGAGGTGTCAGATAAACTCCCTCTCCACCCTGCCAGGACCCCTGCCCTCCACCAGACCTTTTTTCCATTTATTTGATTGCCTTTTTCATTGCTGGGCAAATGAGATGGTTAGAGGTAACATTAGCCACGGCCATGGTAATTAATACTAAAATATTTCAGCTTTGGTCTCATATTTCTATGTTATTGCTAAATCGGTCTCTCGCCCGTGCTTTTCACATCTCCTTCTCAGCATGTAAAATAATCCCCAAATTTCCATTGCTGCATTGGGGCTAGTCCTAGCCGTGCTACATCAGTATGAAAGGTGATCTGGGAGATCGAAAGGGCATGAAAAATTTAAGAGAAATGTATCAGGTATTTGAGAGGAAACTCCCTACGCTTTGCCATGCATCATTTTAGCAGCTTCTACTGTGTTTGAGCACATCATTTCATCTCAAACTTAAAGATTAGAGCTTCATGACAGTCCTTACAGGTCTCCACATCTACTCGTTTTCTCAATTCATTGCTGCCTTGGAGTATTACTGTCATGCTCACCAAATAGGGTACAAAAAAGGAACTGAAAATGACTCAAGGTGTGAAAGGTATTATATGTATAGTTTTTTTTTTAAGTTTTAAAGTTTTATTGATCACACAAACAGCCATATGCAGCAAGACACACAGAATACAACAAAATGAATTAGATTAAGAAAAAAAATGTTATAAAAATATATAAAAATATATATCAATATTAATAAAATGATGTATTTATTGTAGATAAGTGTATTGAATATATTTTAATATACATATAAAATGATCAGAAAATACACTGAAAGCTATAGCCAGATGAGATCTGTGTGCCTCTAATGCTTTAAAAAGTCATTAGACACCAAAGCGCACTGTATTCGTGAAAGTGCCTGTTATTTTGACTACATTTTGACAAAGTACACTCAATTATTGTTAATTCGCCTCAATTTAATCACTGCTGAATCAGCCACAAATAAAAAACTAACTGTAAAAATAATGAGCCATTATTACTTACTGAAGGATATTTAGTGCTACTGTATGTATCTCCAGAACTTCAGTTTGGCAGAGCAAGGCTTCAGTCATAAATCTGGCATCCAGTGACTGTATTTTTGTATAGGTCATGACTGCTTAGAGGGGTTTTGTCGGGTCATGTGATTTTACACAGCTTTAAAGTCAGGACTGGCTCTTTAATCTCTGTCCCTGAACATTTTCCAAGGGCAGCAATCAAAGACAATCCTGCTTTGGGTAATTGGACATATTCCATCTGTACCTTTTTTTCAAACAGTTGGGAAACTCCCTTCATTTTCTGACAGAAATCCCCCTCTCTGTCTCTGAGTGTTATCGGTCTATCATAAGTATTATTATTAGTGTCAAAAGTCATCTGTATGATATGCAGCCTCTATACTGTTAAAGTTCACCCAAAATTATCAAATTGTTCCTATCCTGTTCAGTTTTTCTTCTTTCAAGGAATGCAAACAAAGTTATTCAGATGATTTATTTCATGTTCCATGGACAAAGAAAAATCAGACTTTTAATACCAATTTTTGGGTGAACTTTCTATTTAATACTTTTCATTTTTGAGTGAACCGTCATTTTGAGATCAATCTGTTGGTATTAGAAGAGATGTTGTTTGTACTACACACGGGAAAAGTAATAGCTGTGGCAACAGTAGTAGCAGGTGGTAACAGTAGACAGGACGAGAAGTCTAGCATGCCAGTGGGCGGCTCTGTATGCGTTTAATAGACTATCAGTGTCAGGAGAATGATTGGACTTAAACTGCACACATTATGCCAGGACCTAAGAGGAGATAACCTTTTAAAACAGCATGTAAATGAGTTTTCCCCCCTCATCCTTATCTCACACGCTCCAAATGATGTCATGTGCATGTGGTTGGAAAGCCATGGCTTTGGGGGAAAGGTACGATTTGCCTGGCTGAACTCCCTGCACTCTCTCTCTTCCTCATGTCACTGGAGAGTACAAAAAGAAGTGCTCCTAATCTCACCACTTCATACTGGCAAATTCCAGCCTGTGACAAAGCCCTTGTCTA
>JAFVLL020003268.1:0-19460 GCA_021397915.2 Tor tambroides | reverse complement strand
AGACCTGTGAAAACTGAGCCGGCAAGCCTTTGAGGAGAGATTTTATCTTGCTTATGCACACTTTGTTTTGGCTACACAGAGAAAAATACTGAACAATGTGATCTTAATAGTATTCGCAGGTATTTGTATTGTGCGTCAAGTGTAGGTCTGCATGTTTTTTTAGATGCTGAAATGCACAAAATCAACATACTGACAGCATCTAAAATGTAAATGTTTTGAGATTCAAAGAATAACAAATTCTTGAAATTAAAAAGTTGGTTTAATTTTGTAATTGGTTTTATTTCATTTTAAAAAAAATGATGTTTAAAATGTAATATTTTTAATGTCATCATATTAATCAATTTAACACCATTTTATTGTTTTCTATCTATCTCTATCTAGATTTCATTTAGAAAGATCTTTTTTTTTCATTTATAAAGAATATCTCAGACAGAAGTCTCTTCATCCCAGTATGAGAACTTATGCATCAGGGGACCTTCAAGTTATATTTGTATGTCTACAGTTTGAGATGCTGTCAAATTGCGGATATTGTACACAAACATACAAAAATGTGTGTGCACATGTAACGTACAAACACCTATGCATACTAATGACATCATCCTAAAAGAAAGAGGTGATACCTGGTGAGGAGAAGGGGGCTTGGCGAGGGGGGGCTTCAGTGGTGGGCTGGTAGCTGTCGTCCTTGTGTGGGCTGCCCTCCGAGTCCCTGTCCTCATGATAACTGCCCTCATGGGAGCCGGGCATGGTGTCGGCTTCTTCTGCGTTGTCTTCTTCATCGCTGCACCCTTTGGGCTGTACCATGTAGACACCTTCAGGGGGACAATCGTCTCCATTGTTGGGTTTGAGTCCCCTGTGCTCGCCCCCGTCTAAAGACTGTGGATCGTCAGCATACTCGCCGTTCACCCACTTCTCAATGGCCTCGCGCCGTTTCTGGTCCTCCTCAAGGCTCTGGCCCAGGGTCAGGCCCTCTGGGAAGTCGCTTTCAGGCCTGTCGCCCTCATCATAGTGCAAGCTGCCCCGCTCGCTGTTGTCCACTAAATCTGAGTCTCCCTCTGCATTCTGGGAACTGCTGTCGTACACCACCTGCTTGCTAAGCTTGGCACAGATCGCATTGAGTTTTAGGCCACCTTTCCTTTTGGCGGCCATTGTGGATTTTCCTGAGGTCTTTTCAGTGCATAAACTCCTCTCAGCTGTTGATGAAAAAAGAAAGAAAGAAAGAAAGAAGAAAGAACATTTTAGTGGTTAAAAACAAGATTTATGGAAGTTGTTTACTCATTGATAACGGATGCGCCATTCTTCACTGCTTCAAGCTAACCACAATGCCTCTCGCAAAAAACCACAAACCTGTTTAACTAAGCGCATTTTAACTAAGTTTTTGTTTGCTGTTACTCTTAGATACACACTGGCACTCCTTTTCTAGAACAATAGAGAATTATAAAGAAAACCTCACATGCGTGTCTGTAAGTTGCAGATGTAATTCACACCTACTTTATAAGAGAAGGTGAGAAATGGAAAGAGAGAAATATCTCTTCCTACAAACCGAGAAGAAAAACTAGATCGCAATCAGACCCCCAATAGCGTGTCAAGCCACCATTATGGTGAGATTTAATCCTGAACATGACAGCAGAATAGAAACAGCCTGACACTGAAGACTCTCTTCACCTAAAGAGGCCCAGTGTCCTGCCAATGTGAGCCTTAACTCTGACAGCGCAGGGACGAGAGCAAGGAAGACTTTAAGAAAGTACATCTGGAAGCAGAAAGAAAGAGAAAGAAAGCATAAAAGAGACAAACACAGAGAGAAAAAAGTAGCTGCCATCCCCTCACCTCACATCAACCTGCTTTAGTCTTTACAACTGTCACTCAAATTTGCCGTCAGCCCCTAAACCTGCTCATACAGTGCAGAAGACCACCACACCAACAATTTTTTTTTACCACATAAACTATTCTCATTTCAGTAGACATTTAAGAGATCAAAACAGTGGCTTGAGAGTCAGATATATACACTTCCTGTGCATCCCCCTTGAATATAGACAGTTGAGAGTGTAATGGAACTGATCATTCGCACACGGTTCCGGTTCACAAAGACTCATTCCATTTTACCTGCCGCACAACGAGAGCATTTCCAGTTTACAGCAGCATGAATTTCCACGGCTCAGTGTTCCAATAATTCTACGGAAATCTGCACGTGAAGATTCCGCATGGGCCTGGTCATTTGCTATTTCACCCCAATGTGCTATCTATAATATCTATCCCTGCGTCAACTCCCCCCTGCAGCTGTTCTGGGTCCGTCCATATCCAGAGATGCCTTTTTAAGGGCAGAATTCTCTCACTACTAAGTCACCCTTTCGCCACAAATCTGATGCAAAGATTTAGCAAAGTTCACTTTTAATAGGTTTTCCAGGCTTAAAATCGAGCCCGCTCGTAATGTTAGATGTTTGTCATGCAGTAAATAAAGAATGGGAAACCTGCGGGACATATAACGGTCTGTGGAACGCTTTAGCTGGTAGTTAGACGCTGCGTTGAGATGAGCTATTTCTAAACATCACATGAAGCTGTCAATACAAAAGCTGGTTTGGTTTGAATGGATGCTTTAACAAGAAAATATCACATCGTTTTTGATGAGAAAGAGTGTAAAATTGAAATCTAAATTTCTCCTTTTTTTGGCATAATGAGCTTTTGAAGGGACTCAAGGTAAGCCCGTTACATACTAGATGTGCCGTGCACCCTGTGGCCCCCGGCACATGCTTTCTCAGTTACTGTATTTACACTCAACACTTCCTCTCTGAAACAATGAGCTGAGGAATTATGCACGGTCCGCGTTGCACTGCATGCATCTAAATGCCTCAGATGTGCTCATTTTTACTTTAGACAATTGCAAGGCCCGGGTTGAAGAGGTCATCCAGTTGAGGACAGCAATTTTGAACCCAAAAAAGAAAGAAAAAAAAATATCAGCTGCAAAAACTATTAGGAAGTGGAAACATAAATTCTGAAGTATTTTTTCAGAACACCTCCAAAGGAAGATTGAGGTCATTTGGGCGTAACAGTAAAGGTCATTCACTGTTTACCCTGCTCAGTATTTCACGCTTTAACTAGTGATTTCCTTTGCATTGCAATCTCGCTTTTCCTTGTAGGAAATGACCCCTGAGAAGCGATCTCATTCCATTACCCACAATTTATGTGTGTTTCTTTTTTTTTTTCTTTTTAACAATCAAAACACCCATGGTCAACACCCAGCATCTAAAATTAGTACTCGCCATGTGGCAAATGCAAATAAAAATTTGATCAGTAATTTTATAAGGAACTGTAAATAATGCAAACAATTCAATTCAAAGATATACAAACAGCTGTAACATTTTTTATTAAAAATAAATATTCTAAAAAATTATTTATAAAAAAAAATTAAATATATAATTATACATGCACACATAAAAAAATATGAATAGAAAACTTTAACGGAAAATTCTATAAAAAAATTATTTCTAAACTGAATCATATTCATGTATGTATATTAAATATGTTAAATATTATATTAATGAATATGATGCATTATATGAAATAAATATTATAATAAATATAATCTGGAAAAAAAAAAACTTTTACAAAAAATAAGGCTGTGCACTTGAAAGACATCTTTGTCTAGAGATGAGATCTGAGGTTTTAAACGAGAGAGGATCAGGGCACTAATGAGACTCTCCGGAGCTCAAAAAATGATCACGGTAAACCAGTTAGTAGCTGCTGCATTAAATACATGCCCGGCAATAGATATGCCTAGGCTCTGACCAACAATGGAGATCGCTATGGTAACACCGCTGTTTACTCCAAGTCGTTTGTGTTCATGATAGCATGCAGTGCGATAAAATCAGTAGGGACGCAGATAAAAGAACAGCCTCTCCTCTGGGATCCCTCCCACCACTCTGGGGACCAGCACTCATGTTAAGAAAAATAGGTGTAACAAACAGCAAACCTCAATGATTCGATGCGTCCAAACGTGTTTCGGCGAAATGCTATTATTTCAGGCCCTCGAAGACGCCTGTCAGTGCTGAATAATAAACGAACAGTGGGGATGATCACAGCAAAAGCTTGTTTTCTTTAAGAGGTCCTGTTTATTGTAATGCTGACAATATTTTTTACTGGAAATAGTGCAGAGCTGGGATTGCCGTAATGCTTTTACTGTATAAGGAGAAAACCTTTGCGAAAAAGTCAAGAAACTATTCTAAACAGATTCAACAATAAGAGTGAGAGAGCTTCTTCTTTTTATCTGCTCGCACATCAAAGGCCCCACAAGCCCTGTTTCTTTTCAGAAGCGTGAGGCGGAGGACGCCGGGAATGACAGAAAAGCTGCCTTGAACGTGGCTCTCCGGGCCCTGCGTGTCTGGTTTAATGCGGAGCTTCTGTTTATGTGCCGGAATGATATCATGCCCAATCAAGTGGTGTTTCAAATCCTAATAATGCCGTTGGAAGTGCATTATTTGTACGAACGTGTGCTGACTGCAATCAGCCCACCAGAGTGAGGAAGTGGCTGTTAATGACTGCTTAGATTGGCGTGTCCTGTTCTTCCCTCTCTCTCGCTCTCTCTCTCTCGCACTCTCATTCTGACAGGAAGAGTATGCACGCTAAAGCTGGGATATGACATACTCCTTCTCACCTGGCATCCACTGCAGCGACTGTTTTAGAAACAAACTCTGTTTACTTGGCTAAACCCGAATCCCTCGACTTAGTGGTGATCTAACACTCTGATCTGCCCTGTCTGATTTCAAGCAGACTTTCAAAATACGTTGACTAATGCAAGGACAAAACCCTGATAATACGGAGCATTCATTAATGCAACAGGCCTGGACAGCGTTGGATTATTTTTCATTATTTAAAGATCCTCCTGTCAGAGCAGATTCTTTCTGTCCTGACTTTTAAAAGCTTTATTCTGATATTATAAGCCTTTTGACAGATTTACTGGCCTGGAATGTGTATGAATTACCTTTTTTTTTTTTTGGTTCAAGGTAGAGGATCTAGGACCTCTGACTGTCAGGGGCTTCTGCAAACGCAACTTAATGAGGTAAATGTCAAATAAACCAAGAAATGAGAACGGTTAGCTGTTCCTGCCCCTTCCTTGGTGCTTTATTTTGCATATTTACGGTGCAGTTTCTCATTGTGTGCCGCAACTCCAACAAGACGGAGCCAGGTTCCCAGGTATTTCCTCACCTACTAAAGCTCGGACACACACATATGCTGAAATAATCCCCTATGTTTTTATTTTGCTAATTTACAGCTTGCAGGAAGGAGTTTGTGTCCCCCACCGCTCCGAGGGAAGGGGAGCGGAAAAGTCAGCATCGGACCTGTTCTCCACACACCCTCGTTCCCCAGCATCTGGCCTCTCTTTTGATTTTATTACACAAGAATAACAATAAGCAGGTCTGCGACCCCGTCTATGGAATTTGCCGTATTTTTTCCAACGGTCTGTGCTGATGCTCCGAATTTCCATTTTCTGCATGCATATTTAATTGAGTTTTGTCCCAGTGGTGCGGAAATGATTTGTTTTTTGCTCTCTGTTCACTTGACTCCTCTTCGGAGTCGGTAACCCTGATTAAGACGTTCACGTTAATTTCCCAGCGCACACCTTTTTTTGTGCATTAATGGTTCTGATCGTCTAATTAAAACTTCTCAGCTTCGCTGCTGATCACCGCTCGTTGTGCCTCTGACCTGAAGTTTTAATTGCCGCGTCAGAGGCGATAATAATAATTTCTTGGTTCTGATGATTAAAAACAATGCCATTCCCAACTGCCGCTTAAAGCGGAAAAAGATGGAAGGAGAGGCTGAGGTGAAGCATAAAGAAAAAGAAAGAGAATTAGAAGGTAAAAGATGGTTATTTGAGGTTTGAAACAGGTTTGTTTGTTATCGCAGTATGAGAGGGGAGGATCGGTGCTCACAGGGCAGGTTTACCTGGTTTGCAGTGTACTGTAAATGAGGGCAAATATGACTAAACAAATAAAAAGCTTCTCAGAACTGCACCAGGTTAGGAGAAACCATGCATTCTGCATCTCTATGATACTTATTTTAATAGTTTTGCTTTTTGTCTTAGTTTTGTAATGTGACACTTCGGCGGTATCTGATATCTAAAAGCAAGTTGTTGCATTAAGAAGTTGTGCCGAAAATAAAATGTCTGCTGACATGTGCATTAATGGCAAAACTATGATGGGGTTTTATAAACTGCTCATACTCATACACACTCTATCATTCTGTCCTTTTTTTTTTGTCTGATGGACTCTAATGGATTTTTCAGATTCCCATGCAGGGATCAATTTTTTAGTGGAGATACACATCCGGACAAAACAATTATGCTTATGAGTTTTTCTTTTTTTTCCTGACTTTAAAGTTTTTTGGGTTTTTTTGGAGAAGCAAAATATGAATGCAGAGGGCATGCACACAAGTACACACACACACACACACACACACTCAAATCTGTTGTATTATTAATCAGTCCGTCGCACATCTGCTTGCTTGCAGTGTGTGTTTTTTTCCCATCAATAAAGCACTTATTGCTTTTAGTCTGGAATGTGACCTTGCATGTTGCATGCTGTCTTTGGACTGACCTTGAAGGACCTACTTTGACTTCTCCCTCTCTCTTTTTTTCTGAAACCTTCTGCCACATACAATAATTCAGTTACATCCCGTTGCAGGTAACAAAAACAAACAAGCCATGGAGAAAAAAAGGCACGCACATACTTGCCGCTGAGGACAATGGACAGAAAATGGCAGATGCATATTTTGACACACAGACGGAAAAGGAAATATTTTGTTTAAGCAGCGCAGTTAGGCAGCAACCCTTCAATTCTGAGAACAAATACATCCCTGAAGCCTAATTATAAAACAAAGCATTTAAGACGTCCCCTGAGGACAGAAGGGCTGGAATAGGGAAAAGTAAAGTCTGAGGTGATCCGAACAGCTCTGCACGTGCCCTGATGACACTCGTGAAGGAAGTCAGTCTCACAGCTGGCACAGTGTTTTCTGAAGAATGGGTCTGATTCATTTTCACAAATGAAAATCCTGTCATAATTCACTCAACATAATGTTTCAAACCTGCACCATTTTCTTTCTTTCTTCCTTCTTTACTTTTAAAGTCACTGGACTCCTATTGAATGGACCAAAAAAAGTCTGTTTTTTTTATTTATTTTTTATGTTTTTGGAAGAAATCTCTTCTGCTCACCAAGGCTGTATTTATGTGGTTAAATCAGTGATATCAGTAATACAGTGAAATCAGTAATAATATGTTTTTTGAAGTGTATTGTAAAAAATATTTACAATACAAAATAACCATTTTCTATTTCAATTTAGTCTTGTGATGGCAAAGCTGAATTTTCAGCAACCTTCAGAAATTATTCTAATATGCTAATTTGCTGCTCAAGAAACATTTCTTATTATCATCAATGTTAAAAACAATTGTGCTGCTTAATATTTCTGTGGAAACAGTAAAACGTTTTTTAAGGATTCTTTGATGAATAAATAGTCAAAAGAACAGAATTTATTTCAATCAATTTAATGATCTTAGCTGAATAAAAATATTAATTAAAAAAAAGTTTAAATAGAGTATTTTTCAAAAAGAAAGTCACGTGAGGCTGAGTACATAATGACAGAATTTTCATTTTTGGTTGAACAAACTCTTTAAAAACAGCAATGGTTGTAGAGGGCCTACTGTAAAATAAGATTTTTACATTTAAAAATAGTACATGATGGTCTCATCACCCGTTGGGTGGAAGTTTGACTGAAGCGGACCCTGGCACACGGGGTTAATTGAGCGAGCTGCCATGTTTGAGGGGCAGCCCATGTGCAAAGCGAGAGTTTGACAGGAACCAAGGTTATGAGGAGAGGCTCCAGTGCCACTGAAGGGCACTTGAGCTGATATCTGCACAGATTAACTGCTTGAGATGTATTTTTGTCACGAGGAGCCGTGGTTAGCGTGGGGCATTGGGGAGGCGAGCGGACGCAGAAGGGGGTGGGCTACTCTAGTTCCTCTAGCCGCGCAAGGGCACAACGAGAGGTTGGTGGCCACTGGAGCCGCCCAGACCGGAGTCTGTCACTCAGAGTCATTATCTGTGGGGATATATTTAATTTAGTGGTTCCGGAGCTGCGCTGCTGAGTAAGCCAAGCCACCATTAGGGCCGTCCTCCGGGGGAAACACAGCACACGCCGCTCGATTAGTTATCAATTAAGAGTGCAGAAACCTCCACCTGCCGTGTGAGAGAGAGGGAAAGAGTGGCAGAGATGAGCAGGACCCGGACGACGTCTGACTTTTTCTTCTGTTTTCCTCTGCCTCTTTCCTTCTCGGGCCTTCGAACGTCAGGTTAACCTTGATATGAAGCGCTGTCAAGCCGGATAACGTCAATCAAGCAGGGCCCTTTCAGATAACCTCAGTGTGAAACCTAAAAAGCAACCTGTTTAGATGTTTAGACATGCCCCCTATCAACAGCATATGAATTTCATTAAAGAGAAATGAGTTGTGGCACTTCTTTAACAAGACTCTTAAGACATTTTGACAGGCTTTAAGACACTTTGCTGTTAAAAAAAAATGAATTAATTAATTAGCCGTGCAGTAAAGCCTCCGGGTAAGTTAGTAAAAGAAGGCAGAACATTTAAAGTGCTCATCGAATGTCGTTTATGTTTCTGTGTTGAAACAGAAAGTTTTGGCAGGACATCTTTTTTAAATATATAATTGGTTTAAATGTCACAGTCATGAACCATGATTTGCTACATGCCAATCAGTTGCAGAAGAGAAGGCATTTGATTGGGCTAAAATCTGTTGTGTAGCATGCCATCAAATAAGAAGGCCAGAAAAAAAAAGACTGTACATTTTCAATAATTTAATATAAATAATGTTAAATATATATATATTGCAATATAATAATAAATGTTACATTGTATTTGTTTCTTCATTTATTTAAAATGTACAGTCTTTCTCTTTTGAGAAAACAAATCATCTTTTAGAAGTTCATTTTTTTCAAAAAAAAAAAAAAAACCTGCTTGTAGATTAATTTAATTCCAAGCTACCCTTTAATATTCATTTTTTAAGATACTGGAATTTTGACACATTTAATGTTTTTGGAGCAAATTTCTGAAATTCTGCTCGCATTTTGTTGCACGTTGTAGTTCCCGGCGCACATCTTCAGAAACGAGAAAAAGGAGGTGACATTAAGTCAAAAAAACTACATTTCCAGACAGGAAGCCTTGCTGACAGCTTCGATCCCTGGCCACCATTAAAACATTTGCTCTGCTTCACAGACTCTGCCTTTTTTTTTTTTTTTTAACATTTTATGCACAGAGGAACAATTTGCAGGTGTCCCCTGAACTTCTCAGGTTCAGACTCTTTTAGTTCTCCAAGTTCCCTTCTGCAACAATACCTCTTTAAAACAAACCTGAACTCTTTTAATCTAGGCTTTGTTACAGTGAAATGCGGTTGACAAGACTGAAACATCTGAATCATCCTGTGTGTCATGAAGCTCAATATGCGTTGGTTAAAAAAACACAAACAATATGAACAAAGCACTTACTGTAATTATAATAAGACATTCAGATCTACAACATGTAATGAATATGCACAGCGTCACTAAAATGTTTCACACTACAATTTTTTGAAAAATATTACATTTAGAATATTAAAAATAGAAAAATCAGTTTTCAAAGTTTTATAGACAAAAACAAATTGTAGCTAGATATGAAATACTTTGCAAACGTAATATTTTATTTATATATTTTGTTAATTATTTAATGTATGTATTTGAAGCATTAGACTGCCAACATCATTTATGGCTGCTCCATGAGTACTGGACATTTAATGTATTTAACATGCAAACTTTTGACTCGTTTCAGCAGTAGTATATATATACATATATATATATATTTCATGGCAATGCTTTTAAAAACCTGCAAATACAAGAGTCGCTTTCAAAGATGCCAAATGCTTTTAGCATTTTTTGCAAGAACACACAAACTCAAATTCGAAAGTGAGAACATTTCATACCTGTGTACAAAAGCAAACCGATACACTTGTGAAGGGAAAAAAAGGCTGTGGCTGCTCTTTTTGAAATCATCATGAGTAGAAGCTTTACAAAAGGTGAGCGCGTGTGTGTGTGTGTGTGTGTGTGTGCTATTTTGGTCAAAGAACAAGAGGAAGTATTGCATACTGACTCAAACAAAGAATATGCTTTTGATAAAACCACATCAGCTTCTTGTGTATTCTACACTAAAACAGGCTGGTTTCCTGATTTTTTAGATGTGATGTGCCCTCAAACGGAAGCTACACAAGTAAACAGCACAACAGCTCAGTGCACAACAAAACGAGCAGCGCACAAATGATCACAGACATTGATAACAGTTTCTAAACGAGCAGCGAGGGCAATATCATTAACACGCCGTTGTTTTTCCAATGCACTAAAAATGGCACAAATGCATTTAGAGCTTCAGCCACACACGGGTCGCAATTTTGCATTTCACCTGCATTAGCATTCGACTTATTATTATTTTAAAATGAAAACGGATACTCTGTTGAAGTGCAAATCTGATGAATTACCGTAGCAGATTGCTGTTATCAATTATTAAAGCATATTTTATAAATATTCAGGTCTGTCATGCATCTAATAATGAAGGCTTTGGAGAAGGTTACTTCCTGTGTGCATCCTAACGTGTCAGAAATATCACTTTTAATCACAGCTCTGTCAGGGTTTTTGCATTTGAACTCAAAAAAAATAAGAAAAAAAAGCACAGCTCACTCTCTCGCTGTCTTTCTCCTCTTTCACTCATCCAGGATGGCCAGTTGCATGACCACATCATTCAAAGCCAGTACGGCCCATGCACACTTGGCCGCGGTTCGCTGCGGCACTACGAGCCTGATCGTTTGAGGGGAGAATAATGCATTAACGTGGTTCTACCTTCTGGACACACCTAGTCCCAGAGCAAGTGCAACCATATGGTGCGATGCATATTCATATTCCTCTGTCTGCACCTCTGTAATGCTTAAACAGTACTTCATAAACTTCAAATGGGAGGAAGAGAAGATGAAAGGGAAAGACTGACAAAAAGGTGAAGAAAAAGTTTCCCCCCTCCATGTTTCCTGTAATTTTTTTGGTGTCTTTTGTGGTTTGTCTTTGAGATAAGGATGGCTGCTGAAACTGATCCCGGTGCAGTGTGTGTGTGTGTGTGTGAGCCTGAGGTGTCTGGCTGTGGGTAAACTGTGTTGTCAGGTGGGCTTGCCGCTCTTTCCCCAGCAGGGTAAATACCAGGCGAGGACGATGTGGAGATTAACGCTGTCAGATCTGCAACAGTAACCCTTCATTATCAGAGCACCAGGGCCTACACACACTCACACACTGTCCTCCACTGCCTGGGCACACAGTTAGTAATTACCAAACCAACCTCTTCCTCTCTCTTCTTTTCTCTTCCTCTGCCTCATTCTGCTACAGTTTCTAGAATGTTTATCTTTCTCCCATATATGTGTGCCAGTCATTTTGTTACAGAAATACACATTTTCTCTGTCGGAGCTATGCACTATATAGTTATACATTAAAAAAAATACAAAAATGATGTTTCAGGCTTTATGAGATTGAAAATCATAATTTAATAAAATATAATATATTAAAATGTTGTATTATTATAACATCATTAGATGGCTAAATATTAAATATACAGAAATATAAAAGAGAATTAAATGTGATGTATAACATGGACGTCTGGATATCTGCTTGAAATTTACACAACAAAATTACAGTCTCAGGCCTTATAAGATGAGAATACAATAAAATATTACAGTATATTATTATTATAAAATTATAAAATATATAAAACTATAAATGATAATTAAATGTGATGTATAACAGGGAGTTCTGGAAATGTCACTTTACAGTTTTCATTGTAAATTATAAGGTGACTAAAAAAATAGTATATTTAAACACTAATATTTATTAAATATCAAATAGATTTTCATTAAAACATATGGTAAGATAATTATTATAGAAAAGTATGAGGTAATTTATAATACAAAATACTTTAATTTATTTAATAATAAATGATTGTTGATCAATTTTACAGTAATTTACAGTAAAATTACACACATTGATATTAAATCTATACATATATGGTAATGTACAAAAAAATGCTTAGTTAGTGCATGCTCTGACATGTTGAGTTTTAGTGCAAGTTCGAGTCCAGCTCATGTCATTTCTTACTGAAAAATAATCCCAAAAAATAATATGCCATGTTTACATGACGTCCCGGCTTATTTGCTGGGTGGCCTGACACACTTGATGGCGTGCCAGGCACGGTCACAGTATGTGTGTGTGTTTGGTGTATTAAGTGGCGCTTTATCAAATTAGTTTGGTACCCAGCTGATGAGTAATAAAGGTGCAGTGGAGCCCCCACTGACTCCCAGACATCAATCCTCTGAGCGGGAGCCAAACGCAAGGCCTGGCACTGCCTGAGGCGTACAGAGCGCCTCTCCCCACTGATCAGCTTATGGACTCTCTTCAACCAAACTAATATTAACACTGGGCATGTGGAGGGCTTCAGCTGTCTTACCACTGCGAGGAATAACGCTTAATGGACGCTGTAACAGGTAGGTCTTTTATTCAAACCGTTGCTGTGGGCTTTTGTTTTTCATCTTGTTTACCGCCTTTATCAGAGTCGATGGCCTGCCGCTGTACATTTTTCCAGACGTCGTCCTCTTAAAGCATCGGCTCTTAGGTGTCGAACAGACAGAAGACGAGAGGGGAGATGATAGCGAGATCAAACGGAGGACTGGAAGGACGGTGAGAACAGAGAAGGAGAGAGAGGGAACTACTGCCGCACGACTGTAATCTCGCTCAGCGTTGGGCTTTTACACAAATACAACAAAATGCAAAGCACCAGAAGAAGGTGGAATGGAGGGGAGGGTGGGACATCAGAGGGCTTCAAGCCCGTTGAGGAGTTGTGTGTGTCAGTTCAGAGCAGCCGCTGGGACTAACAGTGGAGAACAGAAGGTAGCAGCAGGCGGATCACAGCCGATCAAGGGCCCTGAGAGAGATTCTATCTCCTCCACCCCACAACTGAGCTCGAGTCGCTCTCCGCAGTCACATATTTATCCCGCCCGACTTTACACAACACCCTCTCTAATATAATTCCCACTGATTTCACAAGCTTTCAGGTGTTTTGCTTGATGCTACACTGAAGTCACTGAGATGTTTGAACCTTCAGGCCTTATTTAATACTCGCTTATTTAAGGTAGACAGCTTTGCTGTGCCTAGAAATTTTCTAGGACAAAATTTTAGGATGTGGGTCCAATCTTCCATCAGCACAATATGTAGTTTTTTTCTTTACTCCAGAGTCCCCCTTTGTCCAAGACAATATTTGAAGGCCCTTCTGTCTGAGCTGATATGCACCCCTTCTGGTATTTTTTTAGCATTTTAATGATGATAATGTTAATCTAACTAAATATCTTACGAATTTTTGCATCATCCTAGAAGTTTTCTGAGGCACCCAGTAAGTCTATACCATATAATCAGTCTATACCATACACTCAATAAATAAATAAATAAGTTGTTGTTTTCTTTTTGGTCATTTTGAGCTGTTTTGAAGATGCAAAAATTATATATACATAATATTTAAATACATTTAAATAACTACATAAAATTATATCATTTTATAGTTATATAAATACATTTAAATAATTAAAATGTTAATATATAAATATTTATCTAAAATAGAATGAAAAAAGTTTTACATACACCTTGCAGAATTTGCAAAATGTTAATTATTTTACCAAAATAAGAGGGAACAAAATGCATGTTGTTGTTTATTTAGTACTGACCTGAATAAGACATTTCACATAAAATATGTTTACATATAGTCCACAAGAGAAAATGATAGTTGAATTTATAAAAATGACCCCGTTCAAAAGTTTACATACACTTGATTCTTAATACTGTGTTGTTACCTGAACGATCCACAGCTGTGTTTTTTTGTTTAGTGATAGTTGTTCATGAGTCCCTTGTTTGTCCTAAACAGTTAAACTCCCTGCTGTTCTTCGGAAAAATCCTTCAGGTCCCACAAATTCTTTGGTTTTCCTGCATTTTTGTGTATTTGAACCCTTTCCAACAATGACTGTATGATTTTGAGATCCATCTTTTCACACTGAGGACAACTGAGGGACTCATATGCAACTATTACATGCATGATAGTTTCAATACTTTTTGAAGATCAGGGTAAATTTAACTTATTTTGTCTTCTGGGAAACATGTAAGTATCTGAAAAGCAGCACTAAATAAAAAAATATATATGATATTTAGGCAAAATAAGAAAAATGTACTGTACACATCTTCATTCTGTTCAAAAGTTAATGCATCAGTGAGCGTACGAACCTTCTGTAATAGTTGCATAAGAGTCCCTCAGTTGTCCTCACAAGACTATATGTAAACATCTTTTATTTGAAATATCTTATTAAGGTCAGTACTAAATAAACAATAACATGCATTTTGTATGATCCCTCTTATTTTGGTCAAATAATTAACATTTTGCAGATTCTGCAAGGTGCATGTAAACAATATAACTTCAACTGTATATATAGAGAGATTGGACACTGGCTCCACATCCTTGTTGCTGTAAAAAGGCACAATTTATCAAGGCCCAGGAAAATGTTCTTGGTTATCCAAGCTGATAACAGTCCTACCAAAAAAACAGCTTCCTAGTGCTTAAAAAACATCTGGAAATCAACAAGTGCAACCAGCAAAGCACAATATCACAATTCCATCTATATTCCGATCGTCAGAACTCTATGGCTGAAAAAAATGGCTCTGATGAGGGCGAGCGAGAGATATGAAAGAGGCAGCTGTTGACGTGACGGATCTGATCGAGCTGAAACAAAGACAAACAAAGCTCTCTCTGCAATATGAGTTTAGTTAGAGAGAGAGTTAGAGAATGAGTTACGGCCGGCATGCTGTTGAGGAAGGTTGTATTTATGGGGGGATTGAGTAGGTTTAAATCCCTGCTAAGAAATAAAGTCATCCCTGTGCAAACTGGGGAAACATTTCACTCAGCCTAAAAGGTAGTTAAAAAAACACACAAGACCCTTTTTTTCCCCTCAAAGCAAAAGTTTTGCCCATGTGCTGAGATGGAGGGATGGAAGAATATCACACTGAAGGGAGCATGAATACTTCTGGCTGAATGTTGCTAAATATTCCCAAGAGACAGAGGTATAAATCCTTTAAAATTACATGCTGTTTCAGTGGGAATTGCATTGGAATATCAGCACGAAGGTTCACTTAAAGACTTGTACCATGTCAAGCCTTGAAAAAGAACCAAGAACTTCCAATTAAAGTCCTTATAAATTTGATAAAAATTCTACGTTATTCCTTTCCTCAGTCTGTGAAATGCGTTTCCTTCACAGCGTGCTCAAATACACCTCTCCTCTGGCTGAATGCCAGCACATCCCTCCCTGCCCCTCGCCCAGTAATCACAATTATTACTTAAAAAGGCTCTATTTCTACATTAACTTAAAAGGCCTATATCTTTTTCTTCCCCTCTTAGTTGGTGCACCCTCACTTACTCTAAGTATCTCAATAAATCAGCAGTTACTGTTAACATGTACTCAACAATTCAGTCATCAATCTCCCCCAGCTCAGAGTGAAAACAGAGGGGAAATATCTGCTCAGTAAAATCTCCCGTGCCCGTGTTTATGCACGGAAACACACACACACAGAGTCGCTATCGCACAAACAAACAAACCAATCCGCTGGGACATCAGAACCATTGCCAGATCACCACGGAAACGCAAGCCAAATTCAATTGTGACCTCACCTTTCACTGAGGGCTCAATTCCATCAGCAATAGAAACAAATCAACAAGAGGGTGGAAAAGAGACAAACTTCCTTCCTCTCTCTCTCTCTCTTTCTCGGCCTCACTTTTCAGGCCTGCACTAGGCCCGAAACAGCACACTCCATCCTTGGCAGCACACTGAGCTCCATGCAAATGTGTGTTTAGATTTAAAGACACTGTATTTATTTAACAAAAAGGGGAAGATCTAATTGAGCGCTGGAACAGAGCGCATCTTCCAAACAGAAGCCTTGTGGAAAATCCTCCAGTTGACAGAACAGCTGTATCTAAACAAGCGCGTGAGAGCACGCTCGATACCGGCAGTCACTCGCTTAGCTGGGCAAATAATACCACTTGTCATCTAACTGAGAAATTCTGAGCAATCACTAGCTGAGGACTTGCTAGTAATTAAGAACAGCAATTTGAGAGAAAAAGTACACAGTGACTAATCCACATCCAATATAAACAAAATTACAGGAGACTAAACGTTTGACTCACTTAAGAATAATAAATGATTCTATTTTAAGAACTTTGAGAGATATTTCACACCTGTGGAGTGTAAAAGCTGTTGTTACTATTATAAATAATCTAATATTTTATTTTACAAATAGAATTGAATCATTTTTAAGGATTCAATTCAGCACAAGTTAATTAATAAATTAAAATTCAATTCATGTTAAAAATGTTTTGTGAAACTTGGAAAAGCACAGAAAAAAGCATAAATGTCCTTTTTAATTTTCCGTAAAATTTTAATAATCAGAGCAAGCAGTTTAAAAAACACAAGAATGCTTTAAGTTATAAAAAGCTAAAACAAAAAACTACAGAAAAAAATTCTACATAAAATGTAAATCAGTTAATCAATAAAGAGATATTTGCTTTTGTAAAGTTCTAAAAGCTGGAAAACTACAAAATGAATTGCATAATTTTAGCTTTTAATAAAATCTAAATAAATCAATGAATAAATGAAATCATTTTATTTTTGACAATTTATCAATTTACATAAATTTAATAATTCAATAAATTGTTTTAGTTTTCGTGAAACTAAATAAGCACACACAATGTCACTTGTACACCTAAAAATAAAAATCACTCCTCAACTTCATATTTCCATTCAGTCATCACATCATAGTGAGGTATTACTTTACCAAAACACACAGTGAAAGTAATGAGTGCCTTTGTCATTCTACACCCTCACGCCCACCCCATCCACAGCGTGCTCAAGCCACCAGCATCTCTCACTCTCACTCTCTCTCTGTGTGTGTGAGTGTGCGTGCGTGCGTGCGTGTGTGTGTGGCGCCTGGCGCAGGTCTTACCTGGCAGGAGACAGCCCTCCTCTCTCTGTCTCACCTCTCCCTGCTGCTTTGGAGGAATTCTCTCCACAAAGCAAGGCATTTTTCTCTTCTCTCCCTGTGCGCCTTTACGGCTGGGCTGCACTCGCCCTCTCTCACTCTACCCTTCTCCTCTCCCTCTCTCTCTCCCTCTCTCACTCGCTCTCTCTCGCAGCACAGATGTCAGGGCTGTGCGTGTTTACCCACTTTACCAGTAGGGGTCCTTCAACACCCTCTGCTCCCCACAGCCACTGTGGAAAAACAGGCCCAGGAGAGTGAGATGGAAAGAAAGAAAGATAGAGAGCGAGAGAAAAAGGGCCACTTAAGCCGATCTCCCGCTGTATGAGGCTGAGAGAGACGGAGCGGAGAAAGTTAGACTGGTCAGTCACTGGAAGTCACAGTGAGCTCAGGCTGTTAAAGTGAGACCCGTAGAGAAAGAGAGAGAGAGAGCGATAGAGTGAGTGCCTGCAGCTGACAGTAATAATGTGCCACATACTCCTCTCAGTCCACTGAAACTAGATACCACACACAAGCGGAAATCTTTCACTTTTTTTAACTGAATCAGAATGTTACTTTTTGAGACTACAACCCAGACTGATTATCTCAACCAATGGCATGAGTTTGGGGTGGGGCTATCTGTTCAACTAACCCAATAGCAGTCTAGGGGAAAGGAAACCTGTTGGAAAACAATCATTATTTTGGCAATTCTTTGCAATTTTATTGCAATTTCATTTTTTGTGACACTAATAGATATAAAATAATGAATATATATTTATATGTATATTTCTTTTCAAATCTAAAAATAAAAGTATAAAAAGAAAGGCGACAGAAAGGAGGGAAAAAATCTTTTTCTGAGTAATTGACACAAGTCTGCCAGATTTGACAGCTTTGGGCTATTCTTCAGCGAGGAATTTCAAGTTTTGCTCCTACTTGTGGGGCACTTTTCACATTGCAGTATTAATTCTGGGGTTGTTGCCCGCCCGGACCCTCTGTCACATCTAATGACAGCCCTCTCTCTCTCTCTGAGACGAGTCACTCAGACAGAAGAATTTGAGACTAAGCCTCAAATTAATATCACGGGCCGGACAGCCTCAAACTACACATTATGGTAAGTGGAAGGTTTCAAGGGTGAGCTAAAAAACAATCATTCTTTAAATACGAAGTGTGTCGACGGAACAGGGGAAATAATGTGGAATGAGAGCAGGGACCTGCTACTGGACTTAAATGGGAGGATGAGCTCTGTGTGTGTGTGTGTGTTAGGGATACTTGTACCCTCCTCCATGCGAACGAGAGGTGCCGTGTGTTGCTTCTCAATTCATTCATGCAAAGATTGATTGATCAACACAGAAGCATTGACCTGCTGAATATGGAAACTTGTCCAGTGTTGTTAAAGTTGACACAAAATCAGAATTGACCATATTTGCTTTCGCATATTACTTTGCATGTTATTATTTTAAAGCAAGTGTCTTTGTAATCTTTAATCACTTCCTATGAAATGACTTTCCTTTTCCACTGACATTACTTATAGGCTGCACATGCAGGCTACTAGAATAGTATAATGCTAACCAATAGTCAAATGACTGTAATGCTTAGACAGTGTTTCACAACGTATTGAATAATGCTCCAGTTTTACATCAAACTATGCTTCTCTATAACAGGATACAAAAGTCCCAATTTGCACGAAGCAAATTGACAGTGTTTGAGCGAAATTAAACAAACAGTGAAATAAATACTTCAAACAAAACACTGACTGAGACAGGTTTAACAAGTTTCTGTCACTTTTTGCAGAGCTATCATGATATGTTTTGGTTTGTAGCCTAACTAAAAAATGATGACAGAAAATATGCTAACTTGAAATGTATTTTACAAAACGGTTAGTTCTGCCTGGATGAGCCACATTCAAAGTCACTGTAAAATGACATGTAGCTGTGAAGTTTATGAATGAAAAAAAGACGTGAATGATTTTAGCACGTGTAAGAAGGTTTGAGGCAATTTTGTGGTAAAATTACTGTAACACACAGCCTCTTGGGGCCCATAGCTTTATTTCAAAAAAGCAAAGCGGTATAAGTATCTTCTGACTGTATTTCATACAAAAGCAAGTTATTTAGTCGACGACCTCAGATCACGACACTTGCTCTCTCCAACAGTGTCTGTTTTTCTTGTCTTTTTCTTTTTAACAGGCACTTCTGCTGTCATTGCGCTGGGACGTACGTGTTCCCTCTAAATGGCTTTTCTGACAACTGATCTGTAAATACAGCCAGATCTGCAAGTCTCTCCTTCTCTCACTCTCTCTCTTTCTTTCTAGCATCA
>JAFVLL020003266.1:0-13093 GCA_021397915.2 Tor tambroides | reverse complement strand
CTAATGATTTTAAGTAAAGAATACTAATGTAAACCTGATTTGTCTACTGCATGAACTTAAGGTTCTATGTTAATACAACTTAACCTGTTTAGTTAAACCCTGTGTAAAAACTAAAATGGTTTCGTGCAACGGATTTCCGCGCAAATTTCTAGTAAAGTCAACTAATTCGGGTTAAGAGTGTATATGTTTAATTATGGCCTGTCACATCTACAAGAAGTGCTTGAAATTTCTTCATTCTATCAGAGACTCTTTTCTTTCTCCTCTTTGTTTAAATCTGCACAACACAGGCAATCTTTCACCTGATTCTGTCTCTGGAAAGCCCAATTCTGTCTTCATTCAGAGTAATTCATGATTAAAATTCTACAGCACTATTAAACTTTAAACGGTAATATAAAACAGAATAACTGTGGAAACTGAGGATCTTTCCTAGCAAGCAGCATCAGAAGACACGCAGAGAAAGGTGAGAGTCAAAGCCACTGCATTATAAAGCTCTGGAGACATCTTGAGCCAAAGTACCCAGCAGGACTGTGGTCCCAATAGCCATAGCGCTGTTTGCTCATTCATGAGCGCCTGTCAGCACTGGGATTCATGCCATCAAGCCATCAAATCTAAATCTTTCTGCTATATTCTGTGTGTACACACAGCTGAAAATATAATCTGCCACCGAAACGCAGTGGAAATGTAGTAGAAATGTCATAGAGGTTCTTGCAATGCAGCCCACAAGATGAAAGCCTAATAAAATTTCCCAACACCCTCTGGAAACTTGAGAGTAACAAACAGCAGGGCCAATTTCAACCAAATTGGGCAAGTTGCTTTGCGCAGACCTTACAATTAATTGACTAAAATTCTTTCGAACAGGCCGCATCTTGCTGCCAATATCTTGTAAAGATTTCCTCAATAGTATCTCATTACCACAAATCTGCTCGCTCAATTACTTGAGGGGCACCGGGAAGTACCAAACATGTAAATATGCTGAAATCCATTTTCAAGGTCCCAGTAAAGTCTCTGAGCGAAACAAACCCAGCAGACTAATAAGCCATGAACTGAAAACTTTGACGGCACAAAAGATCTAAGACCTACCAAATAATACGGTGGAGATTAATGAAATCTTTGAAAAATGGCTTAGACTTTGAATTCGAAATTTGGAGCTCCTTTCAGACAGCTTAAATTGGGCCATGCGCAAATGTGAAGGGATGAGAAAAGGAAGAAAATTACATCTTTGGCACAGAGATGTGTCTTTCAACCTCCAACCCACCAAAGGTATTCATTCAGTCCCAACTGTTAAGGTAAAAGCTATCAAAAAACTGATGCACGCAGTAATCTCTGCTTTTGAGATGTACTTGAATAGTAGTCAAAGTGCTGGAGTATGATCATTCGCTTGCCAAATTTGCCAGTCAAAGCACCTGATGTCTAGTGCCTGATTCATCTGCTCTAGTGAAGCGGATGTTCACTGTACTGTAGCTGGAAAACTTGATAAGAGATGGGAGATGCAATTTTTGTTTATAAGTCACAGACAGAAAATATCAGTCTCCATATACATTTACTGTACATTTCTTTATGACAGACGTTTTTAGTGGCTAACCTAGTATTGTATTGTCAACATATAATAAATCCTTCCCTATGTTGGGGTCGTTTATGAATCACAACGGATTGACAGCTAAGAAACTTTGTGAGTTTTCAATAAAACTTGTCCCAACTTTCCCCTTTTTGGGGACTTGTGGTCTCCTCTCATATGTCTCTGTGAAATATATGAGACAATATCTGTCAAGCTGCATCACTGTTCACAAGTTTGGGGACGGTAACATTTTTGAAAAAAAATCTCACGTGCTTTCCAAGGCTGCATTCATTAATACAATAAAAAAAAAAAAACAGTAATATTGTGAAATTACAGTAATATTGTGATTATTACAATTTAATTATATTTATTACAATTCTAATATATTTTAAAATGTAATTTATTTATGTAATGCAAAGCTGAATTTTCAGCATCATTAATCCAATATGCTGATTTGATTCTTAAGAAACATTTCTTATTATTATCAATGTTGAAAGTATCACATCAACTTTTTCAGGATTCTTTGATGAACAGAAAGTTAAAAAGCTAAAAGAACAACATTTATTTGAAATATAAAATTTGTACAATGATATAACTTTACTGTCACTTTCGACTAATTTAATGCATCCTTGGTGAAATATTAATTTCTTAAAAAAAAACAAAACAAAATGATCCCAATCTTTTCAATGGTACTGTATGTAAATAGCATAATACTAATATTTTTCTAACGTTTTGATGTTTGTTCAATTTACTGTATTAAATTAGCTAATACAACCATTTAAATTCATAAACATTTCACACAATATTTCAATATTTTACAATATTTGTCTCTGTGTACAATCAACTTAAATTTGCAAAACTGAAGTTTATTTGCTTGTCATGATCCATCCATCCATATATTCTAATTCATCATGTGGTTTTTGGCCAATTCAAATTCACAATCTTAAAATAAATAAATAAACAACAAAACTTCTGAATATTTTTTGTCCAACTCTGATATACTGGATTACATTATGAATGTAGATGATGATGATTTCACTTACTTAGGTCATTTGTATTATTTTTATACATAACAAATTGCTAAAAAAGCGAAGCTGTATGGTTTTGAAACTGATCTAAACTAAACTAATAGTTCCGAGGTCTGTGATGTCCAGAAATAACGTACAAGTACAGAGATTTGAGTCAGGACTGAAACTCTCAAATTGACCCACTGCCTGAATGTTACCATGTTCACTTCCTCTGAACAGTGACTGAGTCTGCTAGACTGGTTTCCCTGCCAACTGAATGTGTTGAAATTCAGGAGAGCATTGTCAGCGTCTCCCTGTCCTCCTCCTTTTCTCCATCTGAGAATAAGTAAGATTTATGGTGTCAGCCCCTGTAATCTGACCGGCATGAAAAACAGATGCTCTATCTTCCTTTTCATCTCTCTTTGCTCCCCTATATTTGTCCATCCTTCCTTCATTCCTGGCCACTTTATGGCTATCTTTGCTCCGTTATGACATATAAATCCTACTCCGTAATGAAATACGAGGGCATGAAATATAACATAATTACAGAAATGTGGTGTATTAAAAAGCGATCTAATGTGACGATCTTAATTCACCACAAAGGAGAGGGATTTTCTCGTACTGCAGCACAGAATGAGCTCCGTCTCACTCTCCTGTTTCTTTGTTCGAAGGAATAATTGAATTATTGGGGCCAATTTTTGTGGCGTGCTCTTTTCATGCTCTGCAGTGTTCTCGGAGCATTGTTGCATGCAGTTCTTTTTATAGCTTTTGTCTTCGTAACTGGTTTCAATTCACAGTCAATGTTTTATGTGCTCAGGAACATGGAAAGAAAAACATCCTTATTATTCCTCCAATGTTAGCCTGGAGCTAGACATAAACATTCCCATATAATTCACTTGTCCAAAGCACTCTGTTCAGTTGGTTCATTTGAGATGAATGCTGAGTCTGTGTTTGAGCCATGGATTTGCTGTATAAGCCTGTTCACAACAAGGATGATAAATATAACGATAACTATAGCTTTAAAGTTTTAACATTCATTTTAATTCTATGAGAATAGGGATTTTTGAGAAAAGTGAAAATGTACTCACCCTCAGGCGATCTAAAATGTATATGAGTATGTTTTTTTTTCATCACAACAGATTTGGAGAAATTTAGCATTACATCATTTGCTCACCAATGGATCCTCTGCAGTGAATGGGTGCCGTAAGAATGAGAGTCCAAACAGCTGATAAAAACATCATAATGATCCATGAATAATCCACACCACTACTCCAGTAATCAAATCCATCATTAAAGAGTCCATCGTTCATAATAACACTTCTTCCAGTAAAAAGTCCATCTCCTGTTGTCCTCTCATTAAAATCTTCTGACATATTTTTTTAGAACGGGTTTGGACTGTTTCAGTTGTAAACAGTGTTTGATCTGTGCATGTTTGTTTCCTGATTCAGAGACGACTTTTTCCTTTTTTTTTTTTTTTACTGAAAAGGCTACATTATGCATAGAGGACTTATATTTCTTCCAGAAACAATGGACTGAAGTTAAAAATGTCTTTATGATGAATTTGTTCAAACATGCAGCAGTTTATGTGGATTACTTGTGGATTACTGTGATGTTTTTATCAGCTGTTTGGACTCATTCTCACGGCACCCATTCACTGCATTCAAAACTTACACACACACACACATATATATAGTATATATATATATATATATATATATATATACATATACATATATATATATATAAAATTATTATTATTATTTTTTTTTAACCAAGCAATAAATAAATGCAAAAATAAAACCAAAGAGTAACAGGTTCCTTTATAGTCTGAACTATGATAGAAGAGCATGATGGAGGTGGCCTACTGAGAACCTTACTGACTTCTTCATTTGAGAGCACTAAAAAAAGAGGCCGGAGAGTCATTAACTGTGCCCAAAAAGGAAAAAAAAAAAATCAGCTGTAAATGCCCTTCAAGCTGAAACACTGTGCTAACAAGCAGGCTGAGAGAGCCAGTGACATGTCCCCTCTTCTGGTCCACTTTACTCCCAGCGGGAGATCCTGAGAACCAGTGAACAAGCTGAGTATTGGTGACATTCTCTTCTCACTCACTGGATTTGTCTTTAATTGGTTCTTGCTGGTTTAATAAAAAAGAGGGGGGAAAAAAACTTCTGATATCGCAATGTGATAAAGAACTAGTAAGAGTTGGAGTGGGCAAATGAACCCATTCATGAGACATAATGAAGACATCTTTGTTTCTCACAATTAAATCTGATCTAATTCATTTTTTCCCTACTAACACCTTCGCCAAGTCAAATGGTCACATTTTATTTTAAGGTCCAATTCTCGCTGTTAACAAACCATTAACTACGACTTTTGCCTCAATAAACTCCTAATTTGCTGCTTATTTATAGTTAGTAAGGTAGTTGTTAAGTTTAGGTATTGAGTAGGATTAGGGATGTAGAAAATGGTCATGCAGAATGTGTGCTTTATAAGTACTAATAAACAGCCAATATGCTAATAAAAGGCATGCTAGTTCATAACTAGTTAATAGTGAGTTTTGGTCCCTATACTAAAGTGTTACCAGTCAAATTTCCTGTACCTCATGGTTTAGCATTCAAATTCATGCTAATTTAAGCCAGTAAGTCCATGTAACATTTCACACCAAAACAGAAAAAAAAGAAAATAAACCTTTGCACAATTCTAATCAAGTCTAATTATAGGACAAATTATGACAATGCTTTCATGCTTATTAAGCTCATTTACCTTCATAATTCTTATTACCATTCTGTCTTGTTATTTTATTTTTTTATTTTTATTATTTAAAATTCTCATTATCTCAATGGTGCTTCACATAAGACTCTTTTTCTGTAATAAAGTAAGATTACAGTCAAAAAATAAATATATAGATATTTTTAATTATTTAAATCAGCATTCAGTAAAGGTCCTACCATGAATATCATATTAAATATATACTTTTTTACTGTGAGATGATGGATGTGCTTAATTGGCATGAAAATAATTTCACAATTCAAAATAATAATATGATTGTGCTAAAAATAGGTTACCTTTTCTTTTAGCAAAATGTAATTTATTATTTACTGATTTAAATTAGAATATGGACTATGACATTATTTACAGTATCATATATCATATATCAGTATCATATCAAAAAAGAATACATATGATATTTATATTATTATATATTTTAATGCACTACACTCATGAAAATTATACAAAGGCACTAATATATCCACAAAAATCAAGAAATATTTTCTCCATAGAATGTAACTACAAAATAACTTTCACTTTCACTCTATTTTCTGATTAAACTCAAACTTGAAAATTGAAACAAGATTTGCAGCAAAATGAAAACTCAAAAAGTTCTGATAATCCCTTCCTGACACACATAAACAAACACACAAAGAGATGCAAAAACTACCTCACTATCTTATTATAGGGGTTCAGAGGAGCGCTGTGGTCTCAGGAGCCCAATCACCGCTACATTGATAGACTCCAGCAGTGTGTGTGTGTGTGTGTGAAAGAGTTCAATGTGTAGAAAGAACTACTGAATGTGTGTATGTACATGCACATATGAGCGTATGCGCTTGTGTAACCGCGTGCAAGTATTACAACACGAAGTCACTGAATGTCAGCCAGAGTTTGTTCTTTAATGAAGACATGTGTCATACTGGACTTCAATTTCATGTTCTCCTCATCTCAGAAACAAAATTACAATGAGTTTAATGTCACTTTCACCACGTCTTCTCACCATTTGCAATTACACAGATTACTGTACAAGCAATTACGCTCTAAGCAATTTTGCCTTTAATAGACCTTACACGGCTTTGTTGGGCATCTAAAGAACAAAGAAGACTGAAACTATCTACCTATTTGTGTATTTTTTTTCCCCTTCTGAGTTTACATATCAAGCTCAATTAGGTCTCACATGCTGGGGAAAAAAAGCAACTTAAAAGTCATCAACATCATCATTACTCCTGGAGTCAGATTTCTGCATTTGGGAGTGGTGTTTTTTTATGCATTTGAGTTCAGGGAAATGTGCTATTATAGCGTGGGCATGTGCGGGAAGGAAAGAAATGTGCATGTTGTCAAAAAAAGAGGTGCCTCTGTTTTGTGCCTGCACAAAATTCAGTGTAAAGATGTAATGCCGCATACAATGCCAGACTAAATTATGTCAGCTCTGACCCATCTTTGCCACTAGTATCAGTCAGGATTCAGTTACAATAGCTGTGTAAATGCATTCATGCCACCTCCGAGCAGCATTCAACAGTGTAAAGATAACCAAACACCACTTCAGAAGTGTTTCTGTGCCACATTTGCAGTGTATGTTTGGCAACATACATATTTAAGATGATTTATGGGTGTTTCTTCAAGTTTTGACACCGTTAAACTCTGTTAAAACACACATTAACAATGTCAAAAATGTGTTCACATACAACACAGGAGCTTGACTGGAAATAATGCTGTATGAATATTCACAAGTGATATTTGCCTTGATTTTTCTTTGTTGTAACACATCACTGACACTGTTGTCTCCTCGATAAACCAGTACACCAACGTTTGGAAAGGAGAAAAAAAAAGTTTAGTAGAAAGAAACTGCAATGTGGTAAATACGCCAAACTGAATGACAGATATAATTAACATTTTAAAAATAAAAGATAGAAATCAATACTAAAAGGTTTATTAATGTTTATTTCACTCTTTTTTTTAAATGATCTACATTTTAAACAGTTCACATTTTTATTTTGGATTACGTTTTGGATTTTGGATTTATTTTTATTTCATCAAATATTTCATCAAAAATATGCAAACTTGCCTGTGTGTACGCTCTATAGTTTTAAACAAGCTTGTAATGACCAGCAATAGCATTTGGGGTAAGAATACTTCAGCTTTATGTATGTCAGCTGTTCGCAGTCATCAGAAGCTTGTATACATGTTTATTTGACAGCTTATGTGGCGTGTCCGTGTTGCACCCTATAAGCCAGGCAGCAGCTTATTACCTGTATAAAACTCTTGCAATCCTTGCTGCCAACATTAACTCAGCAAAGCACACACGTTAATTGGATTTGACTGCTACGAGACAAGCTGCATATAATTTGAGCTTTAATTCTGTGTGTAAAGAAAAGAGTTGGTGCACAAAAAGCCAAGCCCTGATTGGATTTCATTTGGTAACTGCAGTGTTTTTCAGCTCACTCTATAAATTAATGTTGTCCTCAGATGAGCAACAAGGCCACCTCATCTGAGTGATTTAATTGGTGAAATATCAACAGTACGTTTTATCATCAGTCCTGTGCACTAAACTGAGCAGAAGCCATTTAAAAACGCACTATGAGTTCACAAAGTGCTTCAGGTTTCCAAGACTAAATAGCTGTTTTTTGCTGATGGATTTTCACCAACATATGTCATACTAGTCAAGGTCATTTGTATTAAATTTAAGGGGATAGTTTACACTGCAATGAAAATTTGGTCATCTTTTACTCAACCTCATGTCATTTTAAACCTGTTTGACTTTCTTTCTTCTGTACAAAACAAAAGAAGAAATTTTGAAGAATGTTCTGGTCGCCTTTTTCCAAGCAACTACATTAAATGGGAACTAGATAGTAAAGTTTGGATACAAACTTTAAGTTGGCTTGAAAAAGCCTAGCCAGAAAGTTTGTGAAAGATTTAAAAGATTGAAGTTTGAAGGTTTTCAGTTTGAAGTAGTTTGAAATACGTAAAATAGTTTTAAAGATTACAGTTTGAGTGTTTTAAAGGCAATACAGTCTATCAGAAGAACAGACACAGAAAAACAGATCGCTGGGGTGGCTTCTAGGGTGGTTGCTAGGGTGTTTCTAGGTTACCTGGGGTAGTTGCTAGGGTGTTGCCATGCAGTTGCTAGGGTACTTGGGGTGGTTGCTAGGGTGCTGCTAGGTGGTTGCTATGGTAACCAGGGTGGTTGCTAGGGTGTTGCTATGTGGTTGCTAAGGTACCCAGGGTGGTTGCTAGGTGTTGCTATGTGGTTGCTATGGTACCCAGGGTGGTTGCTAAGGTGTTGCTAGGCAGTTGCTAAGGTACCCAGGGTGGTTTCTAGGGTACGTGGGGTGGTTGCTAAGGTGTTGCTATGTGGTTGCTAAGGTACCCATGGTGGGTTACTAGAGTGTTGCTAGTAAGTTGCTAAGAGTACGGGGAGTGGTTATGGGTACTTGGGGTGGTTGCTAAGGTGTTGCTGTGTGGTTGCTTTGGGTACTCAGGGTGATTGCTATGGTGTTGCTAGGATACTTGAGGTGGTTGCTAGGTGTCGCTGGTGGTTGATCAGGAAATGCCTGGGGTGGTTGCTAGGTGTTGCTAGGGTACTTGGGGTGGTTGCTAAAGTGTTGCTAGGTTGCTAAGGTATCCGGGGTGGTTTGCTAAGGTGTTGCTATATGGTTGCTAAGGTACCCAGAATTGGTTGCTAGGAGTGCCAGGGTGGTTGCTAAGGTGTTGCTATGTGGTTGCTAAGGTACCCAGGGTGGTTGCTAAGGTGTTGCTAGGCGGTTGCTAAGGTACCTTTTTCAAGCCAACTTAATTAAAGCATTCCCAAAACGGACACAAAAACAACATAAAAATATTAGTATAAATGGTCCTATTCACAATTTTAACTTGTAGTATGGAACCACAACAGTCCAATTTGTGAACAAATCATTCAGATTTGATACTTTTATGGTTATTGGGTAACTCCCATCATACCCATTCACTGCAGAGGACCCAACGATGAGCAAGTGATGTAATGCTAAATTTCTCCAAATTTGTTCAGATGAAGAAACAAACTCATCTACATCTTGGATTGCCAGATTGTGAGTACATTTTCAGCCAATTTTCATTTTTGGGTGAACTATATTCCTTTAAGAAATTCAGTTTCTGTGCTCCACAGAAGACAGTAAGTCATACAAGTTTGAAACAACATGAGGCCGAGTAAATAATGACAGAATTACATTTTTGGGTGAACTATCCCTTTAAAGTGTGCATTTTGTGCCATTGCTGTTTTGTGTAACAGTAGAAAGGGAGAAAGTGAGAGACGGAAATAGAGACAATAAGATGAAAATAAGACTTTGAATAGTTTTGGTACCCGGTCGGTGGAGTTGAGGGAGACGAGCTTCTGAATAAAACATGGCAGTCGGTAGCAGGACTATATTTTAACTTTATAGGACAAATCCCCAGCCGCTCTCATGAATACCACACCTGCAATCCACCCAGATCAATGGGTCAGATGGGAGGGCCTGGCAACCCTGGTGAATTTAAACGAGACGACTTTTTGCAGTTACCAAGAGCCAAGCAGTCAAGGTCAGACTCAGGGAGCCAACGGGGCAGACAGGGGCTGTTTGTGTGTGTGTGTGTGTGTGTGTGTGTGTGTGTGTGTGTGAGGGAATGTCAGAGCTCTGTTTTCTTTGTTGGATGAATGCGGGGTGTTGAGATAGTTACTAATGATTAGAAATCTCAGGTAGTGCTAATACATCATTTCCCATGGCTCTAGTGTTTGATTAGCATGTTACACAAATAGGATTGTTCGTATAAATCACATATCAGGGCCTTGTTTCCATGTAATGCAACATCTACAATTAGGTTAATTGAACACTTCATATATATCAAGGTTTCAAAGACACATTTAAATCACTTCCTCCAGGGGAAAAGAAAAAAAAACCTCATGGAAAATCCAAAGGGTAATTATTAGATAAAGTTTAAACTAATAAATGAAGTCTCATCGTGAGATATAAAGTAGCAATTTTGAGATATAAAGTTGCACTGATTGATATTGTTACAATTTGTGAGATTGTAAAGTCACAATGTAAGATATAAAATTGCAATTATTGGAAACAAAGATGTAATCATGATATAAAGACATACTGTGAGATATAGACCTATATTTTTTCTCTGAGGTGGAAAAAGACTAAAAAGAGCATTATATGATTTTACAAGGTTTTTAGTTGGTTGTACTTTTGTTTGTGATCTTTAACCAGTCCAGTCTTGTTTAGGTGGTTGATTAGAGTAGCTGGACTACCAGCAACTTGGCCGCAGCTTATGGATGGGTATCGAAATGTTTTAACTATTTGATTTGATTCTAAATCAAAAGCTCTCGATTCCGTTTGATTCCAACATTGAATCGTTAAATCCAAGATTTATTTATTTGGAAATATTTAATATAATAATAAACACTCAAATAAATGATAGAGTGTATGAGTGTTGTATACAGATATTTAAACTGCATGTAAGGCAGTTTTTATACAAACTCTCTAATGATATAATACAAGCTGTTTTATTTGCGTCCGTCCAAACATGCCTGAAACATGGTCAACTATTTTCTCTGAAAAAAATAAAAATAGTAACATTACAAACTGGCTGACCATCTTGACCGCTTAAGTCTTGTATGTCACGTTTTTTCTTCAGGATTCATTAGGTTTTGGGTTGATACACTGACAAGTAGATGATCATGTTGAATACAGAAAACTTTGAGGGAAGTATCCACATGCTATGTGTAAGACAATATAGTCAAAGGTGAGTTGAAGAACAGCTCTCCTCTCTTGTATCTTGACCATCTTCCCAGGATCAATCTCAGGTCACGATCTCAGTGTTGGCTTGTGCATTCAGGTCATGGCTTTTCCAAAAATTTGAGCATAATTTTCTTGCTGCCCTAGTTTGTTTTCCCCATGTTTTTTTTTAATTGAATGCAACAAAGACATATCTTTCTACTTTCCCCTTTAAACCCTCTCCCCTTCCATTTTTCCATTCTGCTCTTCATCCCGCTACACAAAAGATTCAATTTTCTTCCTTTCAAGCTTTTCGGATACAAATGGCCCATTGTAGTCTAGAACCAGCAATTTATGCTTCACATTAAATAAGCAGTGATCTCATCCTTTACTGAATGAATTATGGATTAACTGATTAAATTATGGATTAAACGGATGGATAACAAGGTGGATGAGAAACCGATGCCTTTCACAAGTTAACACAGTGTTGAAAAAGTATGTGCCAGGAGGAAGACAGCTTCTGAGCAGGCTGTGTGAGTTTAAACAGACAGATCGAAGCTGGGCCTGTCACCTACGGCAGGGCTGCCTCCGATGGGACCTAACCTCCCTGCCTCTGCCCTCTGATCCATGCCACTGCTCCTCTTCCCTTTCAGCTCTCAGCTCTGTTTAAATCTATACTGTTGCAGCTCAATCAAGCTCATCCTGCAAGAACCTAAAGCACACACACTCACACTGGACTAGGGATGCAACGATACCACTTTTTCAAAACCCATCCGATCTGATACCAGAAATTCTGAGTATCAGGCGATACCGATACCAATCCGATATCAGTGTGTTTTTTTTACCTTCAAAACTAAGGAATGTATACAATTCACTTGATCATTAAGATTTATTTGTTTTAGGTAAAGAAAGAAACACCAAACGGGGGGACATTACTTGATGAAAAAAGGGGAAAAAAAACATTACAGATACATGATATGCAATCTACAGTATGGTAGACAACCTTATTAAGAAAACTGAATGATGCAGTAGCAAAATTAACAGTAATTTCAACAGTTACTAGTTGTATCACAATCTTAACCATATTTACTGCAATTATCAAATTAAATTATTTCTGAAGAAAATCCAAAAAGTAATATTCTAAATCTAGTGAATCTTAAATAAGAACGGTAGCAAGGGATAATTTGCTCTGTCATATACATTTGTATTTGAAGAAGAGCACTCGTGGTAATGATTCCTCCTCCAGGCCCTTCATGCTCCTTGAGAACTTCATCGAACATCATCATGAAGGTGCTCTTGCTTGTGTCCGCTTGACCCACTTGCTTCTGCATGAGAAACCTTCTCTGCTGGATCTGCTGTAGCAGCTAAGGCAGTAGTTGTCCTCCTCTTCAGTGCATCTTCCATCTTCTCGACCGTCTGCATTTGAAAAGCATCCGAGACAAAACATGCAGAATAAATAGTCTATTTTATACAAACGTTACATAGTCATTATATATCAAAGTTGCCAGTTGTCATCTTGTAATGAAAATAAGATAACCTATCTATCATACCCATCAAACATCATTTATCTTTATCCTTATTTTTTTTCAAATAAATTTTAGGAATTGTTTCTTAAACTCGCAATTAAAAATTAATGTATTTATTTTGTTTGCGATGAAAGTGCAACTGTTAGTGAAATGTTTTACAGATGCATTCTGATAAAATTCTCAAGCAGCAGTGTAATTTTTATTTTCAGCAACCAATAAAAAGAAAAGTAAAGTTAAAATAATTACCTATTTTTTTCTGAATAAATAAAGCCTTATTTGATGTCTCAAAACCACAGACTATTTTCATATATTGGTCAGACATAACGAATAGAAATTACAAACATGCAATTAAAATAAATAATTTTATATAAAGGCCAAATCTGATAATATATAATACAATTATAAGTGGTCGTTATCTGTCATCCAATCACTTAAAAAAAAAAAATCAAATCTTCAGAATGAAAAAAAAAATTGTTTTATATATATATATATATATATATATATATA
>JAFVLL020003264.1:0-12561 GCA_021397915.2 Tor tambroides | reverse complement strand
CAGGAGAACCAGCGTACGAGAGCTGCCAATGCAAGTAGCCTCATTTTAATTGCACAGAAGAGAAGAAATCAAGTGGGTGTTAGGGAATGAGACTACCTAAGTTGGAGATAGTGATATCTTCTTTTCCGCACGCCACTGCCATTTCCACCAGTTCTGTTTTTTTTTTGTTTGTTTTTTTTTTCTGAAGGAGACTGAGTTTGGTTTTAATGCTTGACCGGATCCTTGCAGCCAGTTTGAAGGTTCACATAACAGCCGTAGGAGTGACCTTTCCTGACAGACTCTTTCATCACTTTTTTCATCTTGGAGTCCCACGTTTACCAACTGCAATGGGGAATAACACTCATGTCCGCTTCTCTGTTTTTCTCTGTCCACTTCCCATTATCCAAGAGATGGAGCCTAATAATGTCTGCAAAAATCAAATGATTAGCAGTGAGGATTATACGGCCCACAGGGACTCTTTAGCACCACATTGTCCACAAATCTTGATTTTTTTCTTGCTTTCCCATGCGCTGTTAACACAAGCCACAAATAGAAATTGTTCCCGTGGAGATTAGTCTAATTATGATTCACGCTACTTCACTGTAGCTTAATGTGTGCGACTAATTTTGGCCTTCACATCAGGCCCTCAAGAAAGAGAGACCGCTTTGTTTATGCCCTGCTGCTATATGAATCACACATCAAAGTGTGGCGTCACAGTTTGGAGGTTTTTTTTTTTTTTCAGATTTTCCAGACATTTTTGTGTTTTAACTGCTGGCTTTCAGCCGGCAGAGGTTGAGTTATTAAAGTGCTGTAGTCATGGTTACAGTTATAGCTTCTGCTAACGTATGAGGTTTATTTCAAGTAGTCACTGTAATTTGTGACCATCATAAAAAGGTTAATATGACTGTGTGTGAAAACTCTTCATTTGATGTAAGAAGTGGTAAAGAATACAAAATAAAGTCCACATTTAATACCTGAAATGAAACTGCGATCTTAGATCTTGAGATCTTTCACTGGCTTCATTTAAAACATATCCTCTATATTTTATAATGAGAGTAATTTATAAATATATAATACCCAGCGATTTCATTAAAGCAGCTTGCGGAATCAAGGGGGTTCTTCACAAAGCAAAATGAAGCGGGTGGGTCTGAACCCACAAAAGGTGAGTTAATGAATGCTTGTCTATGGCTTTAGCCCAGAGCTCTGTTCTCAGGTGGTCCTTTATCCCGGCAGCTGAGAGGAAAGGCCTGCATTACAATCACATAACCAGCGGCCTTTGATCTAAATTCAGCTTATGTGGTGAAAAAGATGGTGAGAAGAGTCTGGCTGCAATTACTCTGAACAGAGGTACTAGAGTTTTGGGTCATTTTTGCTTTTAGTTAAAGGAAATTTTTCAAAAGAATTCAAACCCACTCACAGAACTCCAGGACCTTAAAGATCTTTAAGATGTCTTGTGATCACTACATACTGTATAAGGTCTCACAAAAGCAGACAGTCTGGATCCTAATAACCTCCTAACAACAATCTGCCTACACCATTATTCTTTAATAAGAAAGAGGCTCTGAAGCTTGACGTGGATTAAGCTTCTGTGATGGATGTATGGAAGATACTTAATGGATCCGTCAGAGGGAAAACCTTCCATCATCTCTCCTGTATTAGACTAGAGCCTTAAATAAAGATAAGTATGGTCAGTGTATGAAGAATATTATCTCAGCGTGAAGAGCACGCAATTACACTTTGGACTGTTGCCCAATAATTACTTTTTCATTAAAAAAAAAAGAAAAAAAAGTGCATAATGATATGAACTCCTAGACCATCACTTCTAGAAATAAGTTATCATATAAATGGAGATGAAGTTTCTTTCACCTCCATTCTTCAAAACAGACAGTGACCTCTGCCCTGACATCCGCCAGTTCTCAAATAAATATTTTATTTTTCAAATAAAATATTTAGTGTGAAATAATGTATTAAGATGGACGTTTAACATGCAAATAATTTATTACAGATGCAACACTGAAAAATATACTGTAGTGATGTTTTGTTATTGAATCTATCTATCCACCTACAAAGTTTTCTGAGGACTCACAACAGGTTCCCTGTTGTTTTTTTCTTTCCACAAATCTAACTGATACTCCAAGTGGCAATCATTTGACCCAGAGGTTACTGAAGTGAAACAGCGAGAGCAGCGAGAGATTGCTTCTGTGAGAGTGATTTTAAGTATGCACTTAGCAGATGGAGTCTGTAGCTACTTTGTTCTGAAATTTGCTGTATGAACCATTAACTCTGCTTTGTTAAGGTTGACTGGACTAGAACAGTGTAGAGTCCTAATAGCACAGCTCAGACCCTGTCCTAAGCGTACCTAATGTCTTCTGAAAGTGTGCGTTTGTGTGTGTCTGAAAACATTCTCTGGCTTTAAGTGATTTGTTATGTACTTTAAAAAGTAATCAACAGATGTTAATGAAAATTATTGCCATATTTAGCATTTATGAAATGCCTTTTGGATAAATTCAGGGGAATAAAAGACTCCACAGGATGCACACTGTTTTTGTTTGTTTTCTTATTTCTCTTTTATGTAATTACAGGATAATTCAGAATAGCTGTTTTTTTTATTCTGTTGCTATTCTTAACTAAATCTTTTAAATCATATTTATTTCCCTTTTTTTACTCTGTGATCTGGTCTTGTCTAGAGCTAGGGCACAAAACTGAACCTGCGTACTAGAGAGGACTATTTACACTATTTTGTCACTTTACTATACAGTATATAAACAATGACACCAAGTGGATTTCACTTTACCTTAGTACTTGGTTAAAAATAAATACATTTATTTACATCTAAGAGATGTTTCTTTTACATTCACCTTGCGTGAATGTAGCCTTGGCCAGGAGGTGCTGATGTCATCAAACGGTGTACAACACTCATTGGGTGTTTCGACCCTGAACCGTAACACCCTACTGTTAGTGGGTCGGCAGTGGTGGCTAAATCAATGCTCATCTTCTCCTCCTGGATTCCAGCTTTGCTCCTCTCGCCCATTCCATAACTAACAAGAGGCTCTTTCTGCTGCCTCCCACATCCTGCAGACTGCTACCGTCCTCTGCTTTCCTGTTAGTCCAAATGCTCGACTGGGAACAGCCATATCTGCCACCCTTTCTCCCGACAGTTTTGCAAAAGATCTTTTTGCACTCCTCCTTTCGAAGGCTTGGTGGCATCCTTCTTCTCACGGGACAGTAAGTTCGATCAAGATGATCCACTTCAGAGATAAATGCAATTTCCACTGTGTAAAAATCAAAAGGGTGCATGTTTGATATGTTGAACTGTAATGTAAAAATTACGCTACAGTTTACGAAATAAAGGTTCTTCATTAGTGTCTATATCAATTTATTGTTTCCATAAAGAAGTGTATATATATATATATATATATATATATATATATATATATTCTTTTTAGAACTGTTCAATGACAGGTTCTTTGGGGAACCCATTTTTTTTTAAATCTTTCTTTTGGAAACTTCATAAACGGGAAAGACAAGACAATTGCAGTGAAAACAGAAGGATAGAAAAAGCCAGAACTAAGTCACACTCAATTCATGTGTGCTTGTCTTTTTTAAACTGCGAGACAGAAGTGGAACGCTGTTGATCTAATGCAGGTAACCTTTAAAACCCCTCATTACGGATAATCCCTCACCAGGATCACTGACCTTTTCCTCTCCCTCTCACTCCCCGGGGGCCCTATGGACCATCTGATGAAAGCAATGAGAAGCCTAGAATGACTGGAGACTATAAAAAAGGATCCCAAAAGCTTCATGAATATTCCTCAACACCCGTCCTCCCTGTCTTAGAGAAGACTGCAGGATGAGATACATCAGCAAAGTGGTTATCACAGAGCATAATGCCTTACTCTCCTTAGAGAGATAATGACCAGCGTTTATATGTAGGCACTCATCTACAGCATGTCAAAATATATTTGCAAGATACTGCTGCATGCACCATTTCCTGTAATCCATTCACTGTATCTAAGTATTGGCTGAAAGACATTTTTCTTCATGTTGAAATTTGATTTCCATGTCACTCAAGAAGCCATTTCTGAAACACCATATACTGTAGTGGTGGACACTTAAAACACAGTAAAAGCAGATTAATTTATTTGTATTATATAACAAAATCTCAAAGGAAGTGTCATTTATTTTAAAGAAAGAGCATAAATGCATTTTCAAGCAAAATGCAAACTATAAATGTGCCCCAATACTATATTTCTCTCATAGCAATTTCTGGTTGTTCGTTTGATGCCCATTTTAACCATCACATGGCATGGCCAACAAAATGCACTGTTTGTTGCCTTTAAAGCTCTTCATGTTGGAGTGATTGTAGAGCATGCCAGGGACATGCTGGGATTTGTAGCAGTTGTTACAGTGAACAGATGAAGGTTCTGGTGGCCAGATTTAATCAGTGTAGGATCTGATACTTGGCTCTGACATCAAGATAAAGGCCTCTCCCTTTTGAGAGTGTCTCCATGGGAACAATCTGATGGAAAGCACACATCCAGGACCCAGCCTTCATGCCTCATTTGATCTTGTAACCATCTGTGCTAAGTATGGGTCTCATATTTAGCCCAAAGTTTTCATTGTCCTCAGTTGACTTCTACAAGAAGGCTCGTTGGGTTAAATCCTGGTCTTGTCAGGAGGGTCAACTGTCCCTGTTTACAATTTGTACTTCATATTGGAAAAGCCTTTATTTTTCACCACATGTGCATTGTGATATCTTAAGAGATTATTAAAATTTATATTTTTATTCAGCAAGGATGCATTACATTGATCAGAAGTGACAGTTAAGATTTTTGCATTGTTAAAAGAACTATTTCTATTTATATATACTATTTTTTTTCTAAAACTAATTATCTATTTATCTAATTATCTGTCTATTATCAACATATTGGCTGTTTATTAGTACTTATAAAGCACATATTCTGCAAGACCATGTTCTACATCCCGAGCAGTACACACACACACACACACACACACATTTTTGAAAATAAAGGTTGAAACCCTAATATGGTAGTGATTTACGGTATACTGCATATACATACAAATAAAATAAATAATATATGTATATATCGTTTTAGCCTATTTTAAATCTTTCTTATCTTACATCTCCAGTCACAGCTTTTACTCTTCTACAATAGGATCCTGAAGCACTTCAAACCAAGATTGTCAAAAATATATGCTTCTGCCAAATGAGCGGCTGATGTTCACAGGCTTCTTAGCAAAATGCAAATTGAAAATCTGTTCCAGTCAATTCAAGTACTGCTAGAATAATGTGAGCTCATCTTTTATTCATGGCTATGTTTTTTATTGGGCTGCTGCATGAGGGTGAGTGTCTTAACATTAACACAGATGTCCGTTAATCCCATCAGCCTGGAGGCCGGATGGGTCCCTTAGGGGAACAACTGGAAAACATTTCACCTTCTGCCTTCGTCCCTGGTCTCTCTTTGTTTTTGATCTCACTCGTTCCTTTTGTACCTCCCATGTCATCGCTCTTTCCTCTCCATCAGTCCTAGCTCAATCTTGACACAGCTCTGCATGATAGAAACATGGGTCTCATCGTGAATCTTCACCCTGGGGATTAAAACCGGTTGTATTGTTTCAGCTGCCACTGCTGACTCTGGACTTGATTGCATGCTAGGTATAAATGTTTTATTTGAAGAAGCCATTTGTGCTCTTGTTGAGCTATTCCTCAACATGATGTCAGGTGCACCTGGACACCGAGCAGGAAATGAAATGAAATACTAGGAGTACACCTGACAAGATTGCATTTGTCTAAATTACCATATACAACTGCATATTGTTCTGATGTCCTTTGTTTCTGATATATATTCTTCTGTTGTGTTTCTTTTTAACTACTGTGCAAAATCCTGAGCTCAACTGTTCTAAGGGTTTATGCACTTTAAAATATGGATATTCACATTACAAATGAGTCATTTAAATTAGTTATTTTCTGTGAATTGGTTGAACAAATTTACAAACATTGTAGAGTTCAACTGACCATCTTAGTACTGCAATGTCTTCTGAGAGATTGAATTAAATTCTGTCATAAACTCAAAGCTACAAACGTTTTTGAGCTGAGAATATGTAAGGTCACTATTAACCAAACGGCAGCAAGCAAATAAAAGATTGTGCTACTGTGTGACGTGTGGTTGATGAAGTATGCGAAGAGGATCCAAAAGCAGTTTTTAGGTTTATTCACCAAAAGCAGGCAAAGCAGAGCAAAAACAATTAATTTTGTAATTATTTATTAATTAATTATTTTGTTAATTTTTTGTTAAACTCAATTTGAGTGTATTGGTCATTTGGTAATAAACACGATATTTTTATTTAATAAAAAAGAAGAGTTTTTCCATGTCCCTTGAATGGTTGTCCACCCTGTCGTGTTGGGAAATCCACCCATTTAAGAAAAGGCCATCCCCTTTAGTGACATCAGGACAACAGATTTTTTGTCTCTTCAGTGGCGGGAATTTCAACCGCTTAGGTGAATAAATTGGTGACTTTTCAATTGACAAATTTTCTTCGTTTGAGTTTGCTTACTTGCTTTTCCCAAGCTTAACATGTCCACCCTGTCGGCATAAAATAATATGCCAGAAGTGATTAGAATACAGTATTTTCAACATATATAAGTTTAAATATACCAAATTCTCTTCAACAACCAGACTAAATATTTAGCTAGTCACAGTTTGTTGTAAGCTAATATGCTGATTGAAGCTCAAAATGTCCACCCTGTTGTTGTTCCAAAATGTCCACCCTGTCGGCCACTTAGACTCGATAGAGTGGACAGACGCATGACAGGGTGGACTGAATGAAAATGAACGGGGAGGGGTCAGTATATCAATGTGATTGAGGATCTAATTATATTATTTATTATTATTATTATATTATTTTTTTAGAAGTTGAATAAATGTTTCATTTTCATATTTTGTCATCATATGTGTGTTCTGCATTATGTGTCCACAACTTCATGTGCTGGTCCACCCTGTCATCTTGATATTTTACAATAATATTTAAAAAATAATTCAATCATATCTATATAATCCAGTGTGTTCAATAGCTAGGTGTGGGGGCAATAACATGCAAACAAAAAACTGCATCCAAATATCACAGTTTTCTCCAAATAAGAAAAAATACATGTGTGAATTGTATGAGTTTCTTTAAAAACACATGGTTTACATAAAATCTTTTATGTATTTATGATTTGAAAGCAAACAAATAACCCTGTTTAGGAAAGGGACATCATACCTTTCAGAAAATATCATTTGCATCCTAATTTTGCAATGAAAACGTATTTAACAGTAATATATATGTCCATGACAGGGTGGACATATCTTATGGTTTATGCTTCGAATAATGGCTCATAATTATCTAAACAAATGTGTGGGAGCTCAGCTAATATGTTTCTATAGTACTTGAGTGTCTACTATTTATGATATGTGTGGCGGGAGGAGCAAACGACAGACACAGTGGGTGTGGCGTCAGGCCTCGGAGAGGCTTTTATTAACAGAAAGTTCAAAATAAAAGTGTCCAGGGAGAATAACGTGTCCAAATGAAGGGGGAATCTGGTGTCATAAATGCATTGGCATGGTCTGTGAGGAAGGCAGTATTCAGGAGGAAGGAGTCCAGAGAAGGGGCGAGTCCGGTGGCATGCAACGCTCCCTCTCGGGCTGGGCGCAGTAGCGCGGCTTCTCTTTAAGCGGCTTCATCCCTCTGCTGGCCGCGGCGCTTCCCGGGAAGTTCGACGACGGCATCCTGGCCCGTCAGCCGTCTCACGGGTGCTGGCTTTCATCCGGACTGCGGGTCCGGCGGCTCGCGTTACTTGCGGCGGCGGGAAATCCCTCAACGCACCCTTCCTGGACCCACGAGGACACCAGCGTGCATGCACGGGGGGAAGAGACCGGTCTCCCGAGGAGAGGCGCTCCCGGCTTATAACAGCGGCGGTGATGAGGCTCCATTTACATCAGGTGCGCCTCATCACACGCCGCCAGACCGGGCTTGTTTCCGCGCCTCTCCTCTCTCACACGCCCACTCCCGTCGGGAGCCTGGTGAAGGGCGGCGAATAAGGGACGGGGTGGTGATGACATGAAAGGGGGGAGGCAGCCAACTCGTCACATATGACATAAAGCAAATGGGAAATTAAAACCAAAATTTTTGAGTATTGTGAGGGTTGAAAGGCACTCTATGGTGATATTGACCCTTAAAAAAAGTGTGGCCATGCAAACTTCAAAAATGAGGCAAATCCAGATTCTGCTATAAAGCAGCTGGAAATGTTGCAAAATTCATGAATTATGAACATATTGGATCATTATTAAACTTAATTCGGTTCAAGTTTTGTTCTCATCCGATAGTGTAAATACCATGAAATTAATAATATTACTGAATTGTAAGTGTCTTATAGACCCAACCAAAGTGAAAACATTTGCAAATTTCATATGATTCTTCCAACCATTTTATCTATTTGTAACAATGTACAAAAACTTTTTTACACATGTCATAAGACTTAATTCAAAATTGAAATAAGGTCTGAATTGCTGAAAGCCACATTAGCTGTAACTTAGATAAACATTATTGTTTGTCATTAAGAGTTCCCTGTCTTGTTTTCTGTTGTTGACAGGCAAAGATTACACAGTGACATTCCTGCTGATTTGGTGTATTAGCCATCTGGCATGCCCTCCTCCTGAAGACACACACGTTTTCACTGGTGGCACCAAACCTACAGCGATCCATCTCCCCCCGTGTCCATTTAGTACACAGCTTAAAATGATGCCTGTTGACTAATGATGTGCGTGCCTTCCTTTAGTTAGCACTAATAACCCCCCGATTTATCGGCTCCCTGCCGAACGTCTAATGACATCATTAGAAATATTCCAACTTTTCACTGTTGTTTTTCCTGTACTTCTTCACAGGGGTTATCTGGTCACGTTGCCACAAAGGCAGACAGTGCATACATATGTCACTGTTGGTTAACATCTTGCATAGTGTATGGATGGCACTCACACTAGTGGGAAGCACCTAATGTTGACTACATGCAGTTTTACATAATGCAAATGAAATGAATAAATGTACAATTTGATGATTTGTTCAGCATGTTTCTTTAATTGGAATGAAAGTAACCAATTAGGACAAATATTCAGTCTTTTCATGTTTTTGTAAATCTTACACTTATGACCCCGACCACCAGCAGCAGAGAGAGCAGTGAGTATACAATTACAGTCAGCAATTACCATAGCAACATGCAATGAAAGAAAGAAAGAAAGAAAGAAAGAAAGAAAGAAAGAAAGAAAGAAAGAAAGAAAGAAAGAAAGAACACCAACAATTTCAGCCATTCTGAAAACTGCTTCAGTGGTATGTGACAGCTTTTCTGGAAAAAGCCCAGGCATTTATAACTCAAGTTAAATCAAATATATTGTCATTCATCTCATTACAGGGCAAGTTTTGGGAAAAAAGTAAATGCACAGGAGTATTTTACCACAATGTCAATCATTCCAAGCTATTACCTCCATCTGATTAGGTGCTGACTTGCAGCTCTGCATGCCCTTTTGTTACCACTGAGGTCCAGTCTCATGCTGCTAAACACCACTAAGATACATCATTTCAATTTTTTTCTGCAGCTTTCAAATTATTGCATTAATGCTGCACTCAAAGAATAAGTGTGATTGAATAAGAGTTGACATCTCGCAGTACGAATGAGAGTTGATAATGAGAACAGTATTTTGCCATGGCATGTTACATTTAAAGGCTTACGGTAATTGTGCATTGGTTTTCTCAGGCAAGTATAAGCCACTGCATTTCTGTATATTGTGCTCTGTGAATTTAATGTGGCATATATTAATATGTTTAAGCATTTTATTGTTGTTAACCCTGCATAGGTAACATTAGCCTTAGCCTTAGAAATTTTGCTTTGCTATCACCTTCTTAGTGCTCCCTACTTGGCATCACACACACACTTAAATATTTGCCATGTGCACATGCCCTAGGAGACCAAAGAGATATCTGTGTTGCAGGTGCAAAGTAAATTACATAAATGACCTGCTGCCCAGAAGAAACAAGAAAACCAACAGTGTCCTTCTTAAAAAGCTGTGCAACTAGAATCTTAATTGCCAATTGAATAGGCAAGGATTTGAATGACTAATGGCAGATGTGTGAGTGTGCAACAGTGGACTGAAAGTCAAAATCACTGCTATTAGACAAGGATAAATAAGGAACGAGCCTTTATAGACCAGACAAATTGCCAAAGTACAATGAAATCTCGAAGGAGCTTTGCTATTGATGTTAATGGTTAGGTTAAATGGAGAACTGGCCAAGAATAAGGATTTAAAATTTAAGCAGGTGTTTCCAAATAATTAATGTCCTTCTGCCATATACATGCACAAACTTTAAATGGTTCAGATGTGCATAGTTCAAAAAGTTACAAGAAGCTCTAAAACTACAGTCAAGCTCATAAAATGAGCTGTTTGTGTAATTACAAGTCCTCATTTCTTCATATGTCAGATGTTTAGTGCATATATCTTTATTTTTTCTTATGGTTTTGAATGTGCAGATTGAAACACATTACGTGTATAGTCTTTTTTACTGGTGTTTAAAGGGAAAGTTCACCTAAAAATATAAATTCTGTCTCATGTCATTCCAAATCAGTGAGACTTTCATTCTTCATGGAACACAAAGTATATATATAAAGGCATCTTCACACTACAGAGTTGAGGCTGGTTTGTGCCTGCTTGAAATTCAGAGTAAAGACACAATACCACATAAAAGTCAGACTAAATTATGCCTGTTTTGAACCTCATGCAGCCCCTAATATCAAAATATACAGTACAGTTGTAATTGCAGTCTGTGTAAAGACACCTAAATGCCACTTCCAAAGCGCTTCTGTACCACCTTTGCAGTGTAAATTTGGCATTAGACACATTTTTTAAAAAAAGCTTCTTCAAAATATCTTGTTTTATATTCCACATAACAAATTCATAGGCTATATGTTTTGGAATGACATGAGGGTGAATAAATGATGACTGAAATTTCCCTTTAACTTAATGGTCTCAGTTATAGATCTGCAATTGCACTGGTGGTCATTAAGAGTCATTCAGTACTGAAATACAGTTTGGCCGGTGGCCAAATGTTTTCTCTTAGTCAGGACCAACCTCTGACTGTAATTAAGCTCACCCTTTATGTTCTGCGTGAGTTTGCCGTTGGCTTCGATGAGAGGAGGGGAATTTAAATCAGATCTGATCTTTACGAACCATAGATTTCTTGTTTATCAAGGCTGCTAGTCTAAGTATGTGCAGTGCTGGTGTTTCCTGAATCTATAGGGGAGCGTGTGTATTATGTTTTCTGAAGTTGTTTTCTGAGTTTTGTTACTCTGGTGTTCATTTTGCGAATGTGAATCTTTGAGAAACGTGACTACAGTACATGGCTCAGATTTAGCTGTTTATAGTATATATTTACCATCTAACCTCTATATTTTGTGTTGACTGGCCATTTAATGTGCCTTGGCTCTCAGGAGGATGTGGTTTTGTGCTGGCGCTGGCTGTGGCTTACTCTGCAGTGATTAGTCACAGCTGAGTGTGTGTGTTTGAGGGGAATAAATAACCCGGTTGGTGATTCAGGTCACGTCAGAATCACTCTTTACAAACACACATGCACATTCTGAGCTGCACCAAGGCTTGGTAGACAGCGCTGGTTACCAAAACAACCAACCAAAGGAAACTTTCAAGCAATTGTATAAGTTCCAGAGACGCAATGATACCAGATTGTGCACAAAAAGCTGAATTTAAGCATCTTTACAGACACTCTCCCACACATTTTATGTAACATTGAGCTGTCTGTTTTCATCTTCAAAAGGTGTCATGCTTTTTTCCACATGGGTTATGAGTTATGTCACTGGACAGAGATGTTTTTTTGAGGCGGTAATGAGAGAGCCGGACTGAAACATTCAGGCGGTTTCAGGGAGAGAGAGAGAGAGAGGAAAAGAGAATGGGAGGAAGAGGAAGGAAAACTATCACACTGTGCAGAAGTACTGTAATGATTTTATTGCTTTCCTGAAAACAGGAAGTAGCTGAATGTGAAATGTGCCGCTTGCTCAGTGATTTGAAAAGGTCAGAGATGTTGGAAGCTTGTGTGTGCTGCTGTGTGTGCAGATAGATTGAGCAACTTTTCTCTCCTGACCTTCCAGTAGTGGAAAGGAATGATCTTCCAATCACAGTAGGCTGCCCAACACCAATAACATTTTACTATTATAGAAAATCTCACTTCGGAAATCTCCTCAAGTCAAGACCTGAAAAAAGATAAGAAAGTAAACCATCCAAGTCCAACACATTTTCCTTATATATATATATATATATATATATATATATATATTATATAGTTACAGTAATATATAGTATATAGTTCTTTTAGAAAAACTCTTAACCTTAAGATGTGTGTGCCATTTCACTGCTTGGCTCTTCAGTTTCTACAGCTATATTTATGCATCTCTTTGTAAGACAGTGTCACAGGAGGACCAGGCTCCTCACCCAGCCAATTACCTCGCTCCACATCTCCAGCATATTA